>JAARMF010005496.1:0-10956 GCA_022844705.1 Toxascaris leonina
TCCGATCAGACTCGAGGTATCCGAGCCAAAAAGCCGGTGATACTGCCGATGTCCGAATGTTCCAACCGAAGGACCAGCGATTCATCAACTACCGTTGATAGTGACTTTGGATATGAAAGCTTCAAAAAAACACAAGCAGCGAACTCTTTCACAGTTACAGAAGAGGCGAGCTAACAAAACCAGTCACGCAACAACCATTCCTAGAAGTGTGCTGTAAAGCGTCACAGCTCACCACGGCTCTGAGGCCAAAATATGGCGAACTGAACTGCTTTGAAATGTTGGCCTTAAAATTCGGCCTTTTCCCATAAATCCTATTTACATCACTTATATCGTCTCCGATTATTTCCGCACCAAAAGTATTCGCATAACGCTCTGAAACCTCTGCCTTCGTCCAGCTCGCGTCCTTCTGTCGAAGTTATGCCTTCATCCTCACTTTTTGGAACTCCCAAACATCTTGGCTTCTAAATATTCGCAACAACCTACACTTACATAATCTTACCCAACTTCTTCTCCCTCCTACCAATTCCATGAAAATAAAACCTAATTTGTATTGCGCAGTTCTCATTTTCGTTGACAGAAAAGATCCACTTGCTGGGATCCTTTATTTTATTAGCAAAAATACAGCTTTAGGCTGGCACATTTCTAGCACCCATTTCTATGCCATGAATGTTCCCAAATGAAGGTATGATTAATAGGAGAGTCAAAGACTATTGTCTGCTATGCCCACGCCTTCCCTCCTAGCTATTACCGCTTCCGCAGTAGTCAGAATAACTTCCACATACTTGAGGGGTACCATCACCAGGGTACGTTGAAGGCGCCTGCTGTGGGCACTGCATTGGATGGCTAGTATACGCGCCGGTCGGTCCACAACCAGGTGGGTACTGTTGCGATTGTGGATACGAAACATTGTACGGCCCATGAGGTACAGACCCCACCGTCCCTCGTGTCGCCACTGCTGATTCTAGTATTCCAGGATAGATGAACTCCGGATTGCCACCTTGCATGGTACGCTCATATGCTTTTTCTGCGTATGTCGCTGAAACACTAGTAGTGCGTTAAGAGTTGCACTCATCCAGTCAACAGAGGCAATTCTAAGTCAGGAAAAGAACTAAAACGATTGAAAGAGGCAAGTCTTCTTCGCGCCGCTCTTGGTTTATCCGTATCTTACAATGCCAATCATTGGTACAATCACTACTACTGTGTATGTGGTACAACCATAAATGGCAAAAAATCAGCCCGTTTTTTATTCATTCATTACCTATAACATAATTCTCATTAAGCGCAGAAAAAAAATCTGTTAGTACCACAAAAACAAGGTCCTATTCTCCGCAAAAAGATCAGGAAAGATATTTGAGCTTCAAGACTCCTTCCCTCACTCAATCCAAAGGCAATTAATCAGACTACTCAAGACCCACGCACTTGCAGACAACAACAACAACATCACACTGAAGGAAACAGCACCAATACAACGATGAAAAAGCTCACTCCAACAACCAATTTCAACTAGAATTCGCTATGATAACAAAATAAGATCCCTTTATCGGCAAGAAAAAAGAATCATAATGTGCGCCTGCTAGCAAAGTTTCCCCGTTTTTTTTTCTCGCAGCTACCTTTTAAAATATTTTCACTCTTAGAGACCGACAGCTAAAAAAGCTTTAACTAAAAAAGCAAGCAATCCAAAACAGAATCCATAGCCGTCACGAATATATACCTCGAACTAGATCACATTATGAAATCGCAGTTTGCGCAAACGTAAGTATCACAGCAATCAACTTCGCTGTTAATAACAGAAGCTGTATTCATTTACAAGAAATTATACCGCGTTAGAGATGCAAAGGTACAAACTCACCAAATGCCTGATTACGACTGCGTGAGTAATGCTCAAACGCTGACATCAGCATATTATCCGACGCATACGTGGCGGCCATCTAAAACAACGCTTTTATTATTTCACTTAGACAAAAATTACCAAAAAAGTCGTAAATCAGCATTCATTAAGCGCTTGGATAAACTGCTTACCCATGAAACAGTTTAAAAATATTGAAGCTAACTATGCCAAACATGAAAGACAATTTGTAATTCTATGGAGAACTATCTTTTTATAAGGAACGCCGTGAATATATGAATAGAAGCAAATCGTGGCAAAAATTCGCTTATGCCGATGAAGGAGGTAGACTTCCCAGATAAGTGGTATGCTAAAAAACGACTATTTCTAAAGTCCTATTATTTAAGGCAGTTCGCTAGAAAACACTTTCGGTAAGCTCATTCAATTCTGTAAGCCAAACTGTTATAATGCTGGAAAGGAACGTTAGAGCATGTCTGAAGAAAAAATCCACTGCACACGGGTTGGTTTTTCAAAGAATTTATTCCCAATGAGATGGGAAGAGATTGATATATCGGAGATAATCCTGAAGGTGAGCCATATTCGTATAGGGACGCTAAAATTTATGACAACAGCAAATAAAATTAATATCACACTTCCAACCAGCGATTTAGCGATAGCCATCTGGCAGATTGGCGGCAGCAAAGTAAAACCACGAGTTTCTGAACGGAAAGAATTGGGACATCGCCTCCACTTTCGCAAAAATCCTGGATACTAAAGCTTCATCAACGGCAACTCTTCGGTAATATCGGTCGAACAAACCACGTCAAAGTACTTTTTGAAGCATAAAGGGTGTTCGACCATCTTTCAGAGGCTTTCCCTGCGCTGACTTAAGCACTCAGCTCGAATCGATTTTAGTTCCCTCATTCTCCATTACTTTCAACTCCTTAGCTTGTTCCTCCCCCGTATTCCAAATGAAAAGCGTGGCAATGAATTGTCCGTAATTAAAACAATGTTGATGCTGCATTGCAAATTAAACTAAATCAGTTAACGCCATATAAAACAGAATATAAAAAAACCTCAGGATGCAATGCAAGCTCTGATATCAGTCCAAGCGCACTCCTTTTCAGACTCTCATCATCAATACATCGTTGATAAAGGCAGAAAGTGGGCAGCATCACACTGCCAGCACAATCCCGGTATAGAAGGAATTCAGCTCTTCTCACCAAACAGGCAATCTGCAACAAAACACAAAATCATCAATACGCTATTAGCCTCCGATCAATATTCGATCTTAGAATAGAGGTAACATCGAAACAACACATCCAGCACAGTTTTCAAATGTATTTGGGGAGGAAGAGGGGGAGGTAGAACTTGTCGCCAACCGAACTGGCCTCCCACATTAAACAATTCTGATCTATGGAGAAACGCAGCGCTTGCTGTTTGCGAGTTACGAATCAACTGAATTCTTTTCTTCATTGCACATGGCGAAAAAAGATAGAGCTGGAAGATCACCTGGTTCAGAAGATGAGGATCTCTGCACAGAAGCTGAAGAGTCGACAAAGAAAGCTGAATTAATTCAGCGACTCTCACCTCCTCTACCATTTGAGTCTGAAAAACATAACGGCAATACGATAAAAATCTCAACGTTCTCACTACAATCAACAAACGATGCGATCACATTCCATGAAGAAAGAATATCAGAAGACATTTATCCACCTCATAATGCAACCTCAATAAACGAATAAACGTATCAGAGTGGACATATATCGCCGTACAATTTACTCGTCGCAACTAAGCAATACATCAAACTATTCACTGCGCTGCGGAACTACCAAATTTTCCTACGATGTTTGAAACAAACCTCGACAAGTGAAAAGACACAAACCTTTTGGAGCAATTAACCGACCAGAAACTATGGCTTTAAAGTTTCATGCACCCCACATAACGTCGAAACAAATCAAACATTTCTGGACCAACCGCCGATTAGGTAGGCTGGGCAAAACTGGCTGAGGTTAGACAACCAGAAATTTCTAGTGACCCCAGCACTGACAACGGTGATTTTAACAGGAAATTTCCAACTTGCGCGAGCCTCTTATGCTAGGATGAGGTCGTTATCTCCTCAAACGCGTACAGGCCTCGAACATTCACCTTGTTCAATTGGCTTGATTCCTTATGGCGCTACGTACAACTGAAGTCAAGAAACGTATTTCACAGCCACCGGGATTCAGATCGCCTGCCTGAGCCTCACCAACTTTCTGCTGCCCATCAACTAGCTCCTTCATTTGTTAACGTCACTGATGTACCGATCCAAGCGATGCATTCGCCAGCCAATACATCCTGTCCCGTGCGCTTGAGCACTGCCTCCACACCAGGACTCACCTCCCTTGTCCAATTTTAAGAAAAATATTTTGATGAAAGATTAAAACAACGTAAAGCAGATAAGATCCCACCGAAGGAAGTTGTTCGCAAGCAACCTTCAATACAAGAACAATCCTTTCGACGAATGTAGCCTCATAGTCGGGTGCCACATGCACGCGCGTTTCTCGCAGTATATGCAAATTGACGTCTTGTAGTGCCGCCTTATTCAATATCTAAAGAATTCATACTACATCTCAACGTTCCAATACATGCATCTGAAATCAACCCGACTAATTCTTCTATACAAATGATGCGGAACTTGACCCCGAAGTTTTGCATTCCATCTTACAATGGTTTCCAATGAACTGGATCATGTCACACCTGCTGACGAAGGCTTCTCGACGAAAGCTTCCCGACACCAAAACTAAAACCTATAACAGTTGAACCTACCTACCAAGCATCGCTCTCCCTTTCTTCATTTCTTCATCTCAGCAACTGCGCAACAGAAAACGAACAAATTCAACAGCAAAATTAATAACCATTGCAAATGATGGGTTGCATCAGTTTTGCTATAACAAGCTGAGCTAAACAAATATTCCGCTAGCATCGGCTCCCTATCTTCAATACATATAAGCTATATTCTTTGCACCGCAAATCCTTCACTTTTCCCAACTGTTTGATACGCACGTTCTCATCTGACATCCTTGTCACCTTTGTTACCTACAGAGAATAACATCTTCTTTCCCAACCGACCATTCACTTTTGTGGCAGTTCCCTAACGCGACTATATACTGCGAGCTTGCCAACTGCTCGTGGCATAGCCACACTACAAAATAATAATGTGAAAGGAGAGAACTCGTACTTGGAGCGTTTGCTTGAGAATCGATGGACGCATTTCCGTCAATTTCCTCAAAAGAAATTCAGCAGCGAACTCGGTTTGAAGAACAGCTTTCTGAGCATCAACTTGCTGCGAGTGACCCACGCACAGATGCCTCAACGTCGCTAACGCACGCTCCTGAACATCTTCCTGCTCATCAAGTTCATATTAAGCGCTATAACTGTCAGGAAAAAACCTCCACATCTTAGTCATTTACAATGCACTCTTTACAGATTGTCCGTAGTCTTTGATGGTTACAGTCGTCTCGAGAGCAGCAGAACTAATATAAATGTCCGCCGGCGTTGTCCGCTAAGCCTCTAAAGTTACCACATTAGAAATTAAGGCGCCAAACCTCATTGAAAAAATTTCTTCCCATCTAATTTTGCAGTCTTGCAAATCCAATAATACTGCTTTCCACTCTTCCTCTCCATAAACCGATGGCCGCAGACATACACAGACAGACACGAGAGGTCATCCTTTTGCAAAATCAAGCAAGAATGGCCAACGATGCTAATTTCTCTATCATGAAATCTTAAGCAAAAACGATTAGCGCTCTCGGCGGCGATCCTACAACGAAAATGCCGAAAGTTATGCTGCTCAAAGATGGTGCAATTTACCTCAGCTATCCTCTACTCTTTCTCCATGAAGTATGTGACTATGTGACATCTCCTGATAGACATAAACCCAACGCGCTTGTTCAATAAACATTTTATCCCCATCGATGCAAACACTTAAAGTAATCGTATAACGAAGATGTAAATATAGTGTCACTAATGGAACCATACATTTAGGCCGCTCCTTTTGCAGCAGACTGGGCACAGTAAACGAAACAGTCCATCAACTCCATGTCAATAAAAACACCTGTGGCTGTAACAGAGCAGTACCACACTTCCGAGTTGCAAACTACTTCGAAACAACGGCATAAAAGTGGAAAAAGCTTTAGTGAGTGAAGTTTTATTCAATTCATGAAAAAATATAACTAAAAGCTGTAGAAAAGTTCGATGAAGTTGTACCACTGCAGTATGAGATGGTAATTCCAAAGATTGTCAGAACGACTAAAACGGCGGTCACTCGTCTTTGTTCTGTAAATATAATAGAATCTCGCGCTCTCAGTTGTTCGCAAAAGAAAATCAACCTGTATATCCTCGACCCTTTGCTGCTGATTCGCACTTATTGCTGGTATGTTATACGAATTGACGAGCACCCTGTAGAGCGCCATGATGGCACCTCGACTATAGACGAACTCCTTGTTGCGCTGATTGTTAGCAAGCAGATTTGAAAGGATACCCGTACAGTATAATACCACCACAGGGTCAACTGCTCCTACAATACGAACATTTTGTGGCAATGACTATCACTCCAAATTTAAGTGCACCTTTACAGCCGCTATCACTGTCTAAAAAAACGCGTTATTCGAATCGTTTCCGCTGAAGAGTCTAAAAAACGTCCTATTTTGCAAAATAATGCATTGGCCTGATGACAAATCCATTTAAAACTTTACCTCATCTTCTTGAGCCCTCTCCCCCCCTTTCCCCGCTCGATATTTTTCTCGAGCGTGCTTGCATCGTCAAGCAGTCACTTGGTTACGACTAGAAATGATGTATAAAGTGCGCTTTGTTATTCAGCAAACTTCATTCCACACTTAGGCACCATATGTTTCGATTTAGACGACACCCAATTAACGTGAATTATAGTGCACTACAAAGGAGCAGATAGCTTTTGAAACCAGGAATCAACTGAGCAAAACTAACGACGCAAATGAAATTAGCTAGTGGTTATGGAACGAACCATGCGTTCATCGCAAAACAGTTATTAACTTATTAACCTCACTTTTCAACAAGAATGCTGATCCAAAAATTAGACGAACCTAGGAGTTGTAGTAACTTGGTAAGTAGCACCGACACATCCAAATCTTTGGTTGGCACATCAGACATATTGCGAATGCATTCGAGCGTCGATGTTATCAAACGTTGGCTTGCGTGTTCCAGTTGCCGATGAAGAACTTCATACCCTCCGGCGTTGATGATCGCTTGAGGATCCTCAAAGAATCTTTCTCATTCACTTCTATTTACTCATTTGAATTCAAAAAATTCTACAAAAGATAATTTTGTGATCCATTTTCACAGTGAAAATGCTATCCAACGAATAGCAATACGATCATGATGCGCACTTGAATCAGAGGTTACAAGAAACGAGCGATAACAATGATGAGCATCCCATGCCTTTTATGAACAAAAGTGAAGAAGATATACTTTTGACTGTTTCTTTTTGCAATCATTACACACCTTCAACAGCATGTCAACCTTACTCTGGAGGTCTCAATCCCTTCAGTAAAACAGATTTAAATTTGAGCAGCACAAGACGAGGGCCAATAAAAAAGATGACTTTTAACTCGCTATATATAATACACAATGAAAGTCTTGTATCTCGCGTGCCTGAAGGAAAACTGGATGCACTTGACAGTGCGCCTAGCACAGGAATAAACCTAGTGAGAGAAGTGATTTCGATAAAAGAACAAGGAAGTACACTTCATTAAAAGTGCAATATGTGCACTCTCTTAATGCTCTATCAAGCACTCGACGGTAGAGTTTTTACACCCATTCAAAAAGGAAAAAAACTCGGAGTTTACTAGCCCCCTTAGAATGCGAACAACTATCAATGTTACTCTGGCCTATCATAGGCAGTTAGACCCTGCAAAAGAGAATGCAGCTCAGACGCACTTTAAAAGAAACTCTGTGAGGTTGGTGGCATATTTTCAAGCTACAGCCTTTAGTCGCCGGAAGGAACATGCTGACCATGTGGAAAAGGAGGCATGTAACGGAGATCAGAATACGATAACCAAAGTAGACAAAAGCAGCATATTTGTGCTCCCCTATAGCAGCTTCAATATAACTGCTCCAAAATGAAATAAACATAAGTCCACTCAATATTTCATATGGTCCTATAGCGAAAAACAAATGCCAGAACATCCAACGCAATTAGTGATGGCTCTGAAGAAGGAATTATTAGACGAACAGCATTCGAGAAAGTCTTCAGAAGTTGTGTTGTTCTCCATAGCAGACCTTCATATCGCAAATTCCTTAGAATGTGCAGCAACTTGCTCGGACCGCTTAACTGTAGAAACAACATCTGAAACGAATTTAAGTGATAAATCGCAGCTTATCAAACATGAAGCGGATAAGCATAGGCAAATTCCCCCCCCCCCCCCCCCGCCCACCAAGTAATTAGCGAGCCCCCACATGAGAGATTCAATCGGAAAATATCCTATGAACAAGATGCGGAAATTCAGTGGTGAAAGGCGAACTGACAGAACCTACTTAACACAGAACTTCGAGATGAACGAAATTTCTGATAAAGAAAGAAGGTTATAGCCATAAAGCGGCGCTAACTCTCTCATTTTGCTCGAAATTTGGGATATAAAGTGAATCAAACAACCTGACTCTTACTTCTAAATCATTCAGGGGCATACACTCCCTGGATTACGACAGATATGTGTGCCAAGAATTAATAAACGCCTCAGAGAACAACCACGCATCACCTTTTGCGAATGACTTTTGTCGCAGAGTAGTCGCACACATTCGACCAGCACAGACAGCAATTTTTCGTTGGTCTCCCTATCAAGGAAGTGCGCTACCGCCTGCAATGCACCTGCATCACGCGCTCTCTCAACATTGCGATTGTCGACCGACTTGTCGGCGATTATCGTATGGAATGTGAGGATCGCATATCGAATTGCCGATCCACCCCTGCAAGGATTCCATCCTGGGTTGAACAAGTATCAAGGATTATGCAACATAAAAAGACGGTGTGCACATCAACAGTGAAAGATCAACAATACAGCAGGAAAGGATGAGCAGCACGCTACTCCAAAGAAAATGACAATTTGTGGAAGTGCATGACGTACAGGATGAAGATGCCGAAAGTAGAGGACATTTCCTTCAGATGGCGCAAACGAATTATTATGGATTCTAAAAGTGCACCTCAAATGCGCAAAACGCCCAGAAACGAAGCCTCAAAAGTTATTTTTTATGCTGGGAATGCAAGAAAAACTTTATTTACTGCTACAACGGAAAGTGTTCCACTAAAATTTCAGTGTTTTCCTCACCAATCTGACTCGAAGTGCCCTGAACCACCTCACTGCTACTACCATCCCGCAGACCGGGAATCCTCCACATTGTTATTGCAAAGAAATGAAACTCCGCAAGAAAACAAGCGGTCACACAAATTATTGCAATCATATGCCAATCGCTCGATCAAGCAGCTCCGCGAGACCGGTCCGACTGCATCAATGCAAGAAAATGTTTCGTCTCCTTTATAAATGGCACAGCATTCAGTAAAGTTTTAATTGGTAAAGTCCAAAGTTCCCTGACTATGAAGGATCCACGCTTTCGCTTAGATGTAAAGATAGGAATTTTCACCCCAATATCTCCTTCGTCTCCCAAACAAGCAAAATGTCAGAAGCCCTTATACTAATCCCTCCGAAAACAGCGTTACCAAATTAGCTATCGTTCCGATAATTTGAATACCTCGAAGGTAGGAGCTGAGTTCCAATATCAGGAGTTTAGCTTTCGTTGATGAGTTCAAAAAAAAAGCATCAACTCAATCATTTGACATCTTTCCTTGATAATGATGAATAAAAATTTGTGCCTCCTCCTCTCTCAGCCTAAACTGATGCCTTTTGCTCGACAACGCTCTCAATATTCAGCATGATGTTATTTTAGGCACAATAGTCATGTAAGCGAAAGTTACAACAGTTCAAGGATCGGCCAAGTGCAAAACTTTAGGGCCCATCAATGCTCTGAAAGATGGTTTCAGTGGTTATTAAATAGTTGGCGTCCATTCCATACTTTACTATATTCTTACTTTCATACTTACAGTTCAATGTTACTGCACATTAAAGAAGGTCAATAATGCAAAGCTTTGAATGTGAGCAGCTAATCACTGCAAAATGGGCAGGAAGAAACAGACATCACTGGATGAGGATAAAACTGTTACACAACAACGAATGATACAAAGCGCCTCGTTCTTCATTGTTTCCGTAGCCTTTATCACATTCTTTGCAGTAGTGCACTGCGTGAAGACGACAAGAATGCGAAACGTCTACGAACGAGGAACACAAGAAAAGCTAACGTGAATTTGATGTGCTGAATGATATCAGCCAACAACGCTCCATTTGTCTGGTCGTTCACTCGAAGGATACTCTCGAGACCATCCGGGCGCTCAGAGATTTGAAATAGTGCACCCAACGTTGGCTTAATTATAGCCTGCAATTATGGTACAAATAAGGCGAGTCGAATTTCTCCCACAAACGACACACAGATCCGTAATTCTCAGAAGCGGATAAACAATGAACACTTTCACTTCCCAAGCCATTCAGGAAATCACGAATTTGAGGCGTAGAAGGGTGGTGGTATCAAGACAACAATTCACTGCGGGCGCAACACTGTAAAGCACGTAGAACAACCCAACAGTAGTATCTACCGGTGAACTGGAACGAGTCCTGAGCAACTCCTTCAACGGAGGAATCACTTCGGAAGCACGAATCAATGGTTCTGTGTACGGTGGTTGCTCCGAATCCATCTTAGCGATATTTTGCACCATAGTTGCGGCTCGTTGCACAACAACCTACAACAGAATAAAAAATATTTACTGCAGCATAATCAAGAAAGCAGCAACTGCTGGATAACGCACACATATGAACACTTCAGTATGTCATCATATTGCGGTATCCTTTCCACTCGACTCCTGCTTTCAAGAAATTGTACAACATTACAGTTTTATCAACATCCCGAAGCACCGATGAAATGTCCTTAAACTGCCCCTCACGAGTGCCGAGAAATACGACAACATACCTGTGTTTGAAATGTTCTGCGTAAAACTGTTTAAGTTCTCCCCC
>JAARMF010005497.1:0-11645 GCA_022844705.1 Toxascaris leonina
TAAGGTCGTCCACAAACAGCCTGCACGCACTCAATAAACCATCAGACGAAACGGCAACTGAACTTCGTCGTTGCTATTTTTCTGAACAAAATTTACTCATCTAACAAATGCTCACCTGTTCGCAAAATTCCTGTGGTAAAACAGCGGAAAGGTATATGGCAGAGTAAGGATAATCACGACACAAAGCGAGAGAACGCGGAAGGCCATCGAGACGAGCAGTTGAAAAGATTCTGCCATAGGTTGAAGCACTTCGCTCCTACAGAAACATCGCTCTCTTCAGCACTTCAGTAATCAATACTGAGGAATATCGTATAAATTTGCATCATGATACAAAGCATCGTTCTACACATTTGTGGCTGATGGATATGATCTTAATAATGCCAAGGAATTTGCAGTTATTCATTCATCTACCTGCAGAGAGATTAGCCCTTGAAGGTGGGGTTGAATAACTCTACAGCACTAGATTCAGCGGATGAATTATTCGAAACATGAATCTTCTAACTGAAATTCTCCCAGAATTAATGCTGCTCGCTAATGCGTTCAGCGATTTTGTTGGCCCATGGGTCCTACATGCGTGTCGGATACGCCTAAAAGTTTTCCCTTATTGGATGAGGGGGAAGGGGCGCACGCTTATGGCAGATATGGAGTGTTAAGGATGTTTTTAAGCGTCTCGCGCCTCTTCGGCAGTCTTCTCTGAAATTCTGATTTTTTTGTCAGTCGGAAACATTTTGAGGCTGGAAGAATCCTCAACATAAGAGAAATCACCTCTTACACCAGTGACCGCAACTAATAGTTTGCATCCATGCGAGTATTTGCTGTCTGAAAGTCTTTCGTAGGGTAGGATATTTTTTGAAGCACAGTGACTCTCACCCCGTTCATAACTATACTGGAAAGGTTGTGGCTTGCTCTGCCACATGTGCTCCTACATTACAACCAACATGGGACCCTGGTTTTTGGACTTTGCCGCACTTTCGAAATTTTGTGGACATCCTTGCAACATACCAACCTTCTCTAGTTTCAGTTTGTTAGCTTCTCGCCTTACTTGTCGCTCACTTGTCCCTAACTTTTGGAGCGATGCCAAAAATTCTAGGGACATGTTGCTCTTGCGATGTTTGCAACAGTTTTAAGCTGCGAAAAGCAGAGGAGGGTTTTAAATCGCGGTGACCAACAGCTGCATATTTCTTTGACAATTCCTGTTCTATGATTATTGACGGCGTTTCACACGGGCTGAAATATTTTCTATAACCGCAGCGTTCCGTTCCATTTGGATCCTTTCCCCACTCGTCATCGTTTTTAATGCTTCATTCCTGCTCAGTTCTAATAAATGCAGTTCTAATTCGCAATCTAACGAACGAGCAAGTAGAGTTGCTCTAGAAACGGCGTTACCAAACCAATCCGATTCCAGCGGAGAGTATTATGTCGGTGCGCATCAGAATTTCTTCAATTGCAATTGCGATATCGCATGGAATACATGCAATTATATATAGATTGAGTGTATAGTTCCTCATGAAATCAGCCTTAAGTTTCGCCAGCGATAGGTAGATTATAAAAGATGATAACAACGTCCGGACGACTATCATCAGATATGCCAGCCAAGCGTCCAGTAACACTACTATCATAGCGATGTCGTAGAAATAGAACCGCTGAAACTTGAGGATTAAATTCCGAAGTGAACAGCGAAACGAATATTTGTGGCTTCTGCGCGCGATGATTTCGTTCTCGAAAGGCACAATGCAGTTGTGCCAATGCTGAATGAAAAGGATGGATAGAAAAACGAATAGCATATAATAATTTGACACTGCATAAAGGAACATGAATTCGAAAGAATTAAAGAGCACATCAAATATACGCATCTGCCGCACCTGGATATAACCGCAAGTTCCCCTCCGACAAGTTACGCAACTTCCTCCGCTCACTACAGATCAGCTTTCATGCAGCTCAAAATACGCTTATTGCTGAAGGTAGTGGGCAACGTTTCGGCAACCAGTCCCATTCAAATTAGAGGCAGGCATATCTGCTCAAGCGCATATCTCATTTGGTGAAGACTGATCTTTTATGAGGTTATCTGCGTGATGGTTTGATCGACGTTTTTTTTTAATGCTAAGCGCCACGACTATCTCCTAAGCATTGGCAGATTGAACAATGAAAGATAGAGATATGACTGTATCCGAAGATAATGAAAGTGAATAAGAGACCTTCGTTGCAAATGTGTTGAAGAATGAAAAACTGGCCATCGTTTATGCTAGGAACGTTCTTCAAACAAAACTAATGTGCTATTCACTAGAACAGTTCTAAAGTCTGTNACTACTCACTAGAACAGTCCTAAAGTCTGTAGGAAAAGGAACAAAAAACTCAACAATTCATATTTGTTATAGCGAACGCTCACCTGAACGAATTCATTCACCTACCGACAACAATTCAAAACTTCAAATTCAATTCAGTTTAATGTTCCCGAGCATCGGAAATCGCTGATTAAAGTTATGGGTGAAAGTCATTCCACAGTTCATTTGTGCGTGTAACTTTGAGCAATGGATGTGAACGGTGTGAAAAGGAAGGAGCTGGAAGTAGACAGCAATACTTTGTACTGCAAGCCTCTCGCTACAATATCACAACTACAAAGTAGCGAGAGGCTGAGACGTTTAAGCTATGATCAATGGACTCTATATAAAAGCTTATTTAATTTCTAGTAAACGATTAAGCAGGTGGACGGATAATGGCTCAAATTACATATGTTCTCGCTACCACCACAGCGAAAGAAGTGTTACCGTTGCAAATGGACAACTTAATTACTTCGAGAAATATTTCATTTCTGAGACTCGACAAATCATAATATGTTATTGACGCCCCCTACCAAATGTTCAACAATCGAAGGAAACAAAAAAAAAGTTAAAATAATATTGCCCTCAAGAAATATCACTTCATTCACTTATTTCACTCACTTTATTCCACTTTAAGGTATGCTACCCTCTTTTGACGAACTAGTGAATCTTATTAAAAAAGTGCCTCAGTGGGTCGTCAGTGATCGATGGGCTGCAAATAACATAAGGTGTACGACGGCAGCTCTCATTTTGGGTTCAAATGCGTACATAGAGCACCTTCCGTTCCACTTTCGCCCTTATGAAGAAGACCTTGTGCTTGTATTTCCCCCTACTCATGTGTGCCTATTGGTTTGTGTGTTTTTTCATGCGTGTATATATGTACTTCCGATTAAGCAGCTCTTCTGAGAAATTGCTGGTGAACTCAAGCTATTATACACCCTCATTGAACTCTCAAATTCTACAGGCCATATGTTTTATAACTCGTGTCGTAAGAGTTATTATTTTGCACATATCCAACTTCATTGCCTCCGTAAGATTCACGGAAATTCGGAAGCACCTGCAGTCTAATGACTTTGACAGGTGTGAAGCCATCAAAGATGGAAATGGCTGAGTCCACACTGAATGTTGCATATAGAATAATGTTAAACAGCATGAAAAATGAAGCAAGCATCGCTACGAAAGACATCGCATAAGTTTTGAGTGACGTTAGCGCAGATGCTGCTACGAAATGCCAGCAGAGCTGAGGAATTATTTAATTAGTGTTGTTCAGTTCCGTTAATCGCAGTTAAAAGATGATGAAATTAACTGTGCACTACTTCATGTGACTCAGGAGTTCATATTCTAGGAATGCCAGCGAGGAGTCAGGCTTTTCTCTCTACTGAACTCTGCCTCTGAAGAACTCATTACATGTTGCGTTCGCGGGCAGGGATTGTGCTTCTTTGAGCAGAAGAAAGATAGTGCTAGAAGCTGCGGAAAATTAGCAGTTGCAAGAAAGTAAACTTTAGAGGTTGAACTTCCAGTCATCCTGAAAAGTCGAGTGACTAACGAATTCCACGTGTTGAATTTTCTATCCTCAGTGCTGTTATCCTCATAAGAGACATTATGGTTTTATCGACCGAATAGTCTTTATTACTGTGAAACAGAGAAAACTGCATATAACAACGAAAACAGATATCACCATCTTATTGATTCTTGTGCTGCAAATCAGCAACACTTTAAACTCATAAACGCCCTCTGAATAAAAGTTGTTGCTGTTGCGAAGGAAAATGAAAGTTCCAGTTCCCGAATTTATCCTACCTGTGGTAGATGACAGTATCCGCTAATTTGTCAAATCTAGGCTGACTGACCATCATTCAGAAACAGTTGTGGATGAAGACTAGGTTCAACTAATATTCCTGCATTATTTTTCCTCATGAGGTCGAAAATCGGTCGGATAGGGCACAGAGTTGTGAAACAGGAAGTACGAAAATGCTGCCTAAGCGTTGAATGCTCGTTAATTACGAGGCAGAGGCTTCTTATCTTTGTTCTTTCTGCCTTTTTCCTCCTATATTTCAAGTTGGTTTCCCGAATGAACCGCTCTCGTCGCACGCTTGTGCCATATTTTTTAGCATTGTTTCACAGCTGTTACATCACGCTTGCATTTTGGCGTAGTGTATTATTTGGACAGGTTTTTCGTTTACTTCTACGTCTATATTGATTCGTTTGCCGAACTGTAGATAGCTCTTTGTCACAACTCTGATATCGTCTACCACCTACTGTAGGTAGGATAGATTCAGCAGGCTAATGTTAGTTGGGTTTGTGAAAACTGTGAAATCAACAGCCTCATATAGATCATCACATTCTGTCGATGAAGTGTCGACGCTATATCAACATACGACGAGACGATGCGTTAGTGTAACACAGCTGGGAAAATGAGTTCAAAGAGATTTGCTGATTTTTCCTTGCTGAGCCAGAAGCTCATGTTTGGCTGCACAAAATGAGGCCGTGGGCAACGAGCAAACAGCCAGCATAAAAAACAGCTCAGAACGCCAATTCATTTTCAACCCTCTCGCCCCGTTTCTTTCACTATAATTCACGTCTTCGGCGGAGGCTGTTCGACGGCATCTCACCACGCCGCTGCATTTCACTTTATAAGAGGTGCTCTAGGAATATTTTTTCCACGCTGCTGCACGCAGTTATGCAGCATTTCCGCTTCCTTTCCCCCTTTTCACCTTCACATGTCTTGTAAAATTTGTGGCTCACTTTCATGCAACCCAACTAATCGAATATAAACAACAGTGTATTTTGGTTCCAGTGTTCACCCAGTTTTGCCGCGTGCAGCAGCCTGTGTTGTCCTTTTGCAAGCCTTCGTCTTGTCGCATACCGACATCAGTGATACCGCCACTACTCTCGTCATCAATCCAGTTTGAATTCCTGTGAAATCTCCAACATCTTCGCCCTCTTCGAGAACTATTTCGCAATAAGCATTTTAGTTCGCCGAGATCGGGCGCAAAGAGACAGCATCGTCGCCCATTCAGCACCGCTATTCAGTTCGTGCTGAAATCCGCACATTCGACGCTTTTCACGCATATCCATTAGGCCTTTCACTAAGACTTTCAGTGCCCGACCATCAAGGAATTGTTGAAATTGCTAATACTCAAAGCTAGTTCAGAGAACTCAAAGCTGTCGACAAGTTCACAGAGCGGAAGAAAGTACGACTTCCGTGAGCACTCTACATGCTCGCGAAAATCAGATGTTGCATGATCCTTAGGTTCGTGATGCACGAACA
This sequence comes from Toxascaris leonina, assembly GCA_022844705.1. Taxonomy (NCBI): domain Eukaryota; kingdom Metazoa; phylum Nematoda; class Chromadorea; order Rhabditida; family Ascarididae; genus Toxascaris; species Toxascaris leonina. The sequence goes on from JAARMF010005497.1 coordinate 5,587, forward strand.
CGATGAAATTTAAACGGCACACATGAACGAAACCCATGAAAATAAAAATATTCACTGATTTGAAGATGCGTCTTTTATTGCACCATGCCACCAAGAGCTTTTTCACTTTAAAACGCACTTTCAAAGTTCCGCTCACAGCTTCTCGTTGTGGCACATTTATTGTTGATATCGCCTTCATTACAAATTTATCGATTCTGGGAGCAACGTGTCATGTTCTTTCGCAACTTCGATTTGTTATCACTTTACGAATTTCCAAAAAATTTCTCTCTAACAATATTTCGCTCAAATACTGATTAATATAAGTGCTATAAATCTTTTTCACTTGGTTTTGCAAGATCCAGTTTATGCTAATGCAGACAGCTTCATTAACTTGGTTCAGCTAATTCTTAGCCACGACTAATGTGCGCTGCTGTTGTAGCCTGGTTGCGCAAGATCAACTGCAACTCTAGTGATAGGCTTTTATTATAAATGACTTAAAACAGTGAAATAAACAGTCGCATGAGCCGAAAGCAGTTGAGAGAGTTGTGCATTTCATTTTGAATTTTGGGAAGGAGCCTCTTTTAGTGATCCATTTCCAGTAGATATATTTGATTTCACTAGTAAAGGCTCTGTGAAGTCTTTCACATTTCACAATGCGGACACAAGTTGCATTTTTTTGCCGAGCGTCTATGATGTTCCAGGTAATTGTGGAAGCAGTGATCCGTCTTTGGTTTGACGATTCATGATCACCAATGGACTGAAGAAGATTCATCGTTGCGTTATGAGGTTACGTTGTGTTATTTTACAATAGTTGGTCATAAGGTTCAATTTTTCCACCATTGTGCATTCAATGAATCAAGTTCTTCGCCAAACTCGGAAAGGGCCGGAGGATAATTTGAGCTTGTGAACAGTGCCCTCGAAGAAGGAACTGGAGCTGCACGAGTCCTAGGACATTCAGAACTCCGGCACCTAGAAGATAAATGTTTCCGAAACATTACCACACATATTGCTGTCACCACAGTGTGCCGCGCATCTTCGCAAAAGACAACGCTGAGTCACGATGCCTATACGCCTGCCAGGCCGGAAGCTCATTGAGAGAAAACATCGCCTGAAACCGAATTCTTGGCGAGTTCAGCAGCTTTCGACTCTAGCAAGAAATGCCGACATGGCTTTTTGCAGCAGTGAGCATGAGGCTGGTCAAACAGCACGTTGTCTCTCGTTTTCTGCATTTTTGACAACAACGGAGGAAGATGATGGCGGGGAGGAGGGTCTGACAAAATCGCGAAAGCGAAGCGATTGAATTGAGTTTTGCGTGGAAACCGAGCAAAAAAAAAACGTTTAGAAACTTGCGACAGATCGGGGAGACAACTTCAACTGATGCTCTTTAGCCTACATATCTGTCAGCTGCAGCTGTCGAAGCGCCTGCATCAGGTCTGTGAATATTTCGGGTACCCTCTCAAAGAGATCACAGTCCCGAGCTGGCGCAAAGAATTGGCGAATTCGAGAAATGAAATGAAACTAAAAATCTTGCTCATGTCGACATTTACCTGACATGCATATCCTCGATATCGTTTCCAATCGATTTTGCAGCCTTTGCACTTCTCGAATAAAAACCATTTTAACTCAAAGAAGACATTCCTTAGAGTGCGCAGAAATGCGCCAGTCCTCCGCGCTATCGCAAATATTGATCATGCTTTAGGGAAGTAAGGCTAAACAGAATGCATCGCCGATTAATTCAGTGGTTCCCTTAAGTGAATGATGACGATGGCTCGACATCCTACGAAGCTGAATACACAAAAGTTGAACCGCGGGATCCTCAAATGAAACGAGAACGTCCATAAGGACTAGGTGAAAGCGACCTGAAATGCTACTAAGAACTTGAAGGAATGAACTGCCATAGCAAAGACAACCATGAAAAAATCGATGCCAAGGACCAGTCACAGTAACATTACCCTTGTTTTACTGCTAATGAATCTGATGATGACATTTGCGCTGAACTAACATGCATCGACAAGTCAAGCGAGTCAAAGACATGTGTTCCTTTCTCGATAAGCCTTGACCGCTTGTTGCACTCGGTGCAACGAGCGCATCCAAAGTTCGGACAGAGACGGCAGCGATAGCTATTGAGGAGTGTTGCACGAACAGAGAGGACGGCGACGCCTAGGCGGCCGCTTCCACAACAAAGGCGGAGTCAATAAAGACGGAGGTGACGACTGCTGAGATCAAGCCAAACGCCAATGCATCAGGTGCCGGCAACGAAACGCAGACAATCAACAATGTGATAAACTTTGCTATATATAGGGTGGTGCGAAGTAGAGAGGAGCCATCTCTCGCTCATACTCTGTGTTCTCTCCCATGCTCCATCGCCTGTAATTCGTTTCCCGCCCCCCTCGACTCGATCCGTTCACCTGTTGGCCTCGACCTATCCTGCCAATTCGTGACGGCCCTTCTCCTCTACTCGCTTCAACTTACTCCCTGCCTTGTTCCGACATATCCTCCCATCCGTCACGACATTGCTGTATACTTTTACCGATAGACCATAACCTCTCCAGAAAGATGAAGTCATCTGTCGAGAAGACAAATGTAGCGATGTGCAGGAAGGGTATTTTAGCTTCGGTACAGTGAACGACAAAATCTGTCATAAACGTAGAGGACTGTGCGCATCGATGCCTTTCCATAATGACATTTTAGCTGCTTAGGGGACAGCATGAATACAGCCGTAGTGCCAACCGCTATTTCTAACAAAACGGCTGTCGACAAGAAGTTGATGGTCAATTTCTTCTCCAGAAAGCAGGCATCAGTAGAGTGTGACGGGACTCCGCCACCTATAGCTGTGAATGGTTCGGGCGACGCTGTATCGCACGACGAACTACTATTTCGAAGATGGAAAGAGCAGGCCAAGAAGTCACACACATTCTCATCGATTTAGCCGCCTCCTGACCGTTCCATCGACTAAATGCATCACTCCAATGCTAACGGTTTTGTGGAAATCTGACAGAAGTTGAGCGCTCATCGAAGGATTACAAGTGGTTCTACAAGAATAGTACTGAGCCGAGCAGGTGGAAATGACAAGGCAGTCGAAAAGGACACATTATTCTTGAGTACATACATTAGTTCTACGATATGAAGCGAAACAGAAAAATGCAGAACGGTTTCCAATGTGGAACGAGAGGATCCGGTCTCGAATAAGCAAGTCATCCACATCCTTAGTGAAGAAAGCATTCGGTCGACTGAAAAAGTGTTACGTCCACATCGAACGTCACTCGAGAGCCATTGCGTTTCCCTGTAGCATCAATGAGGCGATAGAAGAAAGAGGGGATAATATCGCTCGACAAATCAAGGATATCATGAGTGACATCGACGATGAGATCAGAGGAATGAATCAAGCTGCAAGCTCACTACGACCGTCGAGGTGACGGCGATCGGATGATACAGTACTCTGCAGTAGATTTCGGACTTCATCTAGATGTTGCAGACCTCAACACGACAATTATAAGATGACCCAAACCAACTTTACGTCTGCATTTCTAAAACTACTACAACCACACGACAAATGTGTCAGCCAGGAACGTCGCGAATCATCCCGAAAACATGACGCTGACTCACCGAACCGATGCATCTTGCAGGCCTAAAAGTAATTAGAAGCGAACACCGCCTGAAACCTCATTCTTGGCAATTTCAGCACCTCTAGGCTTTAGCCGGAAATGCCACCATTACATTTCTCAACACTTAACATATGTCTTGCGAAGCGGGGCACTGTCTCTTGTTTTCTGCATCGTCGACAGCGGTTTGAAGCACTCGCAAAACCACAAAAAGGGCGATTGAAGGAGAATATGTGGGAGCGCCAGCAATGGGAGGGCTTAGAAACTTGCGGCAGCTTCAGGCGACGACTTCGACTGCTGGCATACAACCTTCGGGTTTACGAATTATGTCCGTCGATGTCGNACGACTTCGACTGCTGGCATACAATTTACGAATTATGTCCGTCGATGTCGATAGTCAGCGTAAAGCCTGTGAAAATTTCAGCTGTCCCCTCAAAAACATCACTGACCGAATCAGCGAAAAGTATTGACGCATTCGCGAGAAAACGTAGGACTAAAGATCAAAATTATACTTGAATCCTTAATTTCTCTTCTCGCCATAAAACTGCTTAGCTTCTATTTTTCAGTGCATTTAAAAATGCTTCAAACTACAGTTTATAATATCACTACATTTCTTAGTTCATTCTAGCGCTATATCACTCATTAAATGCTGCGTTTATAGCACATGCTGTAACTGATACTATTCTTCGCTATCACCTATGATCACGTAACTTATACTGTCGCTGATGTTTATTTGCTGCCACTGTGAACAGCTGTGAATGTCACAGTGAGATCTGTTATGCCACTAGAAGCAAAACTAGCTGAAGCAGCAATGGGCACTAATGGCACTAACAGAATCACCTCTCGCTGATGGGCAAGCAATTTTCTCATATATTCTTTCTCTTTCCAGCTCAACTTTGGCCTAAGCTGGAATAATCTACACATCTTGATTGAAATCGCACATTCTCCGCTCTATCTAATGACCATTTTCCTCACAAAAAACTTGTGCAACGAGTTTGATCAATGGTTTCAAATGCAGAAAAATTCCATTCAGAATTGCTTGCTCATTTTGCGCCGAAAACCAACGCCTAACATTAGAGGAAAGCTAATATGCCACGGACGGTGCAGCATGCAGAACAGATCGACTATTCGATCCGCTGACGAACTCATTAGAGATTGTTGGCCAGATATCAGTCAAAGCCCCCTCTAACATGTACAATGCTTTTTTCTTTTTTGTTCAACACAATGGCAATCCATGAGCTCGATTTCAGAAGACGCACGTTTTATCAACTTCTTGGCGCACTCTCCACTTTCACCAAAGCTCCGGCAAACTCCAAAAGCTTAATTTAACTCACGTGGTCGATGTAGCTTGTGTAGAGCTCTGCGTCGTGAAGTCGCATGTTGAAAATTTTCGGAGAAGTAACTTCTGCGAGAAGAACCGCAGTTGATACTGCAACAAATTCATGCAGTGCTTCCTAACAACTTGCAGTGAAAACTGTTTGCTGTGGTTGCTTACAAGTGCTGATGCGCCGTCGATTCAAGAAACTAGATTGCAGTTCGAACTCGATGTGAAAACGACCAAGCTTAAACGTAATTTGACTAACTGCATTTTCGACAGTGCCACAGGGTACTCCGAGGCAGATTAATATTTGACCGTTTCCTTATCAGCACAGCATAACATCTATGCAATTATTTCGTTCTGAAGTCGATCCGGTATTTTCACAACTACCTGGAGTTCGTCCGAAGAACTGTTACACGAAAAGGCAAACTTTACAGACCTTGAAATCACATCAACACAAACCAATATGCAGGCATAACCACCGGCATGCTCTATTAATTCCCGCAAAATGTGTTGAGGCATCTATATCCACTGCAGTTGTTTGGAGCTTTTTATATTTCTGTCTGATACCGCTGCTTCACGTGTAGGCTCACGCCGTAAGTAATGTTGGCAGTTTTTCTCGAAATTCAATCACTTGCTTGTCTGGCCTCAACAACCAAAAAGTCAACCTTGCTGAAGCGTTTTGTTCGAATAGTTCGCAGGTTTTGTACAGATTTTTGAACTCTAGTTGTGGCCGAAAGATGGATGACGTTGTCGTGTGTGTAGAGAATGTGTCATGGGAGCGAAAGAAGTCAAAATAACATAAATGGACTCGAAAATATCGTCACAGAAGGCGAAAACAAGGAAAACAAGAAAAATGAGATCGCCAGGAACGAAGCGAAAGAAACGACTTCCACCGATGGCTCACTCCAGGCAGTCCTCATGAATACTGCCTCATTGCTCTTATTTAGTCAAACTTTTCGGTTTACTTAGTATGGTTTAATAAAAAATGATACCATGCAAGTGGAACTCTAAGGACGATTTCACCATGCCGAAATTGTGGGCAACTCCGAAAATAGGCGCGCCTGCCATCGTAACTAAGCAGCATGTGCTGGTTTAATTTGCTGTCCTTCCCAGCAAGTGGAGAGTAGTATTGGCATCCTATCTCCAGCCGTCTTTTT
>JAARMF010005503.1:0-11219 GCA_022844705.1 Toxascaris leonina
TTTATGAGGAATGCATAGAAGAAATTAGAATCTCAGTTTTTTAAAGCTTACATGCGGTTCCCTCGTAATGTAGATCGTTTGAGCACTTCTTGTTCGGCGCGATGAGCGTTTCCTAGCCTGAAGGCTCTCGAAAAGAAAATATTCATCTCCAGGCAACACCTGAAATAAAGTTAGTTTAGCAGCAAAGAAAGAAACCCCAACCAACTCAAAGTATATGTAAAGTATTTCTGATTACTAAAGAAAGGATCGAACCAATGAAAAATTACCATATATCACACATCACATACCTTCAGAATCATTGAGTGAGTAACATCATCCTATTGAGATGATCTCATCGTTCTCTACTCGACATCAACTCTCAGCAAACAGCAAATGATCAACAATTCTGAAGTCATGCGTCATACTCCATCGAGCTTGATTACATTTAGTCATAGGATGTTGGGTCGAACGTCATCCTACGAGATCAATAATCGGTAGCACAATATTCGCTTTGTTTAATCGCCTTATCTCTCCAGGAATGTTTCTCGAATTTTGTTTTTTTTCTTTTCGCTTAGAAAAGGAAGATTACTAGATAGAAAAGAAGAAATAAAAGACTATAAAATTTTGTCAAAGAAAACAAGATTGAACACCATAAAATAGCAGCGTAACAACAAAGCAATTATTGCGCAACGAATCATCTACCCCATATATACGCCTCCCTTATCCCTCGTTAATCCCGAAGATATGCTTGACCAACGTACAACTAGAGATACTATCAGCTTCATTGGTCACTACGCTATAATCTGGTCATTATGCGTTTCTAAATCGACAAATTTCGAAGACAATGCTCTCTAGATAGATCTACAACTGCCGTATTAAAGTTTCCTCTAGATGAATAGTGAGACGCTTCAAATTATTACTTCACTATTGAAATTCTTTTCAACATTTAGAATGTGAATCAACAACGCCAACTGATAAACAACTAAATCAAATCTGCAATTCTTAGAACGGAAATAGCTTTGTGAAAATTCGTGCACTTTTTAGTTGTTTATGCTTACTTGAATGCAAGAATATCGCTCAACTCGTACAACTATAAAAACTGATGGTACTGATGATAAGAATATGGCAAAATAGCAATTTAATTTATTGAAATCAAAGAAAAAAAAGTTTTTTTTTTCAAATCACATAAAATATAGTTTTGATTTAGATTGCAGAAAATGGATAAATTCAAGCGTAACCATACAAACAGCAAAAAAAATTTTTTTTTGCTATTATTGCTATTATTATTGATAATATTGCTATTATTATTGATATGACCGCATATCATAACCGAAGGATTTTTTAAGTTCTTTCAATTCTTTTCAAGAAAAATAAGGACATAATCAAAAATTCATCAAAAGATATAATCAACATATTAAAAGTGGAATGTGATCCAATAAAAATGAGGAAATAAATAACGCAATGAAATATGAAGCGCTGATAGCCGAAACAGAACGTCTCAATCTCTTCATCTAGTCATCTCCCTATCTTTATTCCATAAAAATAAAAGATTAAAAATTGTCTTCATTCTAATGATGATCGAAGATGAGATAATAATCGCGCAATTAAGAGCGTACAATAATATCCCCCATTAAAAATTATTGCGCTCAAATACTCTTGCGCTTTTAAGCGATCATTGCGCGAAGCTTCAACGTTAGAATATTCTTCTAAAAAAAAAAGAAAAAAAAAAGGGAAAAGCCTCATCAATTCGATGAACTGTGACCCTTAACTGAGTCAATAACGTCCGCACTGAAGTTTCCACAAAATAGCAGTGTAAAATTAATTGTCTCACATAAATCAACATCACAACTTCACTCATATATTCTCGTTCTAGTTCGGCAAGTTCAAATAAACAACGCTTCGTGCATTCAAGAATAACTTCTTACAGCTTTAAAACATCGTTGAAGTGATCTCGTCTATTGCCCTCTCCAAATAACGATTTTCTCACCATGCAGAGAATTGATCATCGCCAAAATAATCAAAAAGAGAGGAGGGAGATGCAAGGGGAGATGGAGGGGGAAGGGAAAGATGAGTGGGGAGGTAAAGAGCTAAGAAATATTATTCAAGCAGAAGCATTTTAAACCGAACATTTGAACAGAAAAGTCGGCTTTTCAAAGAGAAAAAGAAAAGAAAAGAAAAATCCTCTTTCACTCTTATGATTGACAATGAGACATATGTGACCGCTACGAGCATCTTTCCATTATTGCATTTCGCCAAATTGGTATACTTGAATGCCTAATTCATTCGTTGTCATCGTTACAATGGCGGAAATGAGAACAAAGCTTTATCGTCATCTAAGCTAAGAATTAGATGCTTAACACGCCAAATGCATCCACTTCAACATCACTGACAAATACGACAACAATACGAAATACCCAACGTGATGATTGCCTACTATTGAGGAAGATGTATTCTAGAAAATTCACTCTCAATTATTGTAGCATGCTTTCTTCGTTAAATATATATTCGCTGCAACGAAAATGATGAGCAAATTTTTATGCTGAAGAAAAAAAGGAGACAAAGAATGAAGAATAATAAGGAGATATATGCAGTGTATTTTTTTCGTTCCTCCTTCACATCATCGCATTCCTTATTCGTTTATTTTTCTCCTCGTTAACTATCAAATAAGAATATTTCCCACAGAAAACTTTCTTCTTTATCACTTCAATTTCTTCCTATATTTATTGTTACTTCGTCAATTTCATTAATGCTCCAAATATGTGCTGTTATTTGCGAATATTGCAATATTAATTACGAAAGTCTATCGACTTACAATAAAATAACCAACGTCGTCATTGCGATAGTTATGCCACCGGAAATATAAACTATTCTCCGATAAGAACAGGAAGCAAATTCTTTTAAAAATTTGCATTAGCGTTTATTCGAAAACAAATAAACAAAAAAGCGGTTCTCTCAAACGATCGATTTCAGCGCAATTAATGTGGATATTTTCTCAATTATATGAATGAATTCGACAAAAAACTTGACCCATTAATAGAAGTAAAAAAAACATTTACTTATGCTCCCCAAATTTCCCTTATCATCTCTCTTCATACCTTTCTCTCTCTGTTCTCAACGAAATATCACTGATCGAGACCATCTGAAGCTTAGAACAGAGAGATAGAAGCTGAAGCCTATTAGATTAACACACTAGTTCCAATACAATTAGCTTCGTTCAATAGATAGCTGCATCTATGTTGAATGTTTACGTGAACGGAAATATGATCGAAGATACGTCCGGTTGGTTACCACAAAACTAATCTCGTTAGCGAATGCCGCTCAAGTCGAAGTAATGGACGCACAGCACTCTTGGCCACATAAATAATTCGCGTGACGCAATCAGCGTTTGGCACTCGCCGAATTGGCCACAATGTTTTGCTCGCCCCATGCCAAATGTATAATTAAACAACCCAAGCTGGCCCAAGCCGACGCTACTCCACTGATAAAGTGCTTCAAATAGCACAAAGCCACAGCCTCATCCGCCTATTCAGCTAAACACAATCAACTTCTCTCTTACGAGTTAACGATTCGCTTTGAAATTCGCTAACTTTAATCCCAACATCCTCTATGAACTTTGACCCCCCCTTCACTATATACTTTTCATATCATTAAGTGATTAGATTTACAAAAGATTCTCAGAAGTAATCTTTGCTAAGTTCACTAAAAGGATTTCGTTCAAAAACAAAACACACAAACAACCAATAAGATGGAGTTCGTTGTTTCATCAACAACAAGAGCGTTTTTTGTTTTTTTCTTTTTTTTGCGAATGAGCGAAGCTTTTGAAGAAATATAGCTACGAGCGTATGCGCCTATGTTAATGTCCGACTAGAAAGACGAAAAAGGATTTTAAAAAAACACCGCAACAGAAATAGACGTCGGGAATTAGTGATGGATATGCGAGGCGTGGATTTAGGAAAAAGCAATCAATGAGATGAAAAAATAATACCCACATCCATAAATAACCGCTTATCCAGTAAGCAGTGATCCATCAATAAGCATCATCCATAAATGTGCAATTTAAAAAATGGATAATTTTCGTGTGGAAAAAAAAACATGAGATATTTTGCAACGGAGAAGAAAAAGAAAACACCAACAACGAGTTGTCTCGAATTTTCACTAAACTATCTCTTCACTTTTCAATTCTGAATATTACACTCATCGAGCAAATATTTCAATTCGAATGTGTTTAATGTTTCATTCGTGAGAAAAAAAAATTTTTTTTTCGAAAATACAAAATAAAACCGGAAAAAATAAAAATATTTTATTATTTTTGTTCAATATTTTAAGTTCGTTTCATCGTTTAAAGTAAATAAGACAACTAAAATACGAAAAGAACTTTTATACGAGGCGATGGACGCGAAATGCCAAATAATGGCCCACAAAGCCCCTATAGAAGAGGGAGATTAAAAAAAAAATTAAACGACAGACAAAATTAGTGCCGATAAAAAACAAAACGATTAGTTGAAATAGGATGATTTTTATTGCCAACGAAGTATTTTAACCGATGAGGTAAATAATCTGTGAAAATTTTCTACACGTGCTGCGAGATGCGCTCTAATAATATTTGCCTCAAGCCATTACTGCTGTGTTTCCAGAGAGCCACCGAACAAGAATTGAACGCTTTCTCGAGAGGATTTCGAGTATTTCGTGAAATGACGATCAATTTCCGCTCGCCGCAATTTGCTATAGCTTGAGAAGCGTGCTTATTTGCTAGAATTTTATGAAAAACATAAACGTCATATGCATGAACGTCTTCATAAGATTGACGGAAAAAAAAAGCTGCGCGCCCCAAAAATAAATATGCACCCAATGGATTCATCTCTACAATTTTGTATTGGCGAACTGAATGCATTAAACTCTAAATCGCTGCAATGTAATACTACTGTAGCTCTAATAAGGTCTAGAATGTGCGAATTTCTTGACGTCGTACAACGGCTGGTATTTTTTTTCAAAAGTTCACAAGATAAGGCTGGTTTATCGTGGTTTATTCTGGTTTATTGAGATTTACTTAGGGATATTTTTCTTTTAAGGGAAGAACTGCATATGGCGATGTGGTAATGGCAGCTTTATAATCGAACGGATAAAAAAAGCGTAAAATGAACAGATGAACTTACAGCGCCAAGATTGACAAAACCATGCTTGGCTGCTAAGCGGTTAGCTTCGAGCGGATCGCCGCCTATTATACGAATCGCATATTGGTTCGTATATGCGTTCCTTAATGAGGGAACCGATCCACCATGACTGCCGCTCCTCAACGTATCCACCGAATCTGCATCTGATTCAAGTGCATCGTAGTCGTATTCTACGGGTTCAGCAGCGTGCACACTTAGCAACAACGTCAAGTAGAGGGTCAGCGAGGAGGCGATAATAAAGAATGAGCAGCTCCACGCTGTTTGCACACCTCGTGGACAATGCCTCGGTCGCAGACACTCTGCTTGAAAACGACGTTCTGCGTCACGTGGCCATGCATATCGGCTTGCAGCACCACATCTGCGCTCATCGCATTGCCAGCACACCTTTACAGGAGAGCTTTGTTCAGGCTGCGTGGAAGTCGAATCCGGGTCGGATTTAAGCAAAAGCCGTTTTGGCCGGCATGATGATGTCCTGCAAGATAAAAATTATGCGAAAATTTTTGTGATGGTGACTATCTGAATGAAATTTCACATAGAGGATGTCAACTTGCAAAAGAGACTTTAGCATATGGATATAAACGGATCCACCTTGTTTCAGTTCTCATCGATTCTGCCTAATCAGCTCTACTCTCTCAACGCTGAAGCTAGGATTCACTTCGCAAGCAAAAGCAGCAGGTTGCAGAAAGAAGAAGAAGAAGCTAGCAAAGTTATTCTGCATAATTTCAAGCACTACACTACACCAATAGGTTGAAAACTTACTCGGTATCGTGTTGCTCAGTGGGCGATGTCGAGCAACTGCATCTATCGAATGCATCATATTCATCGAATAAAAATGCGACACCGCACGATGGATCACCGTCTCTAGTGACAGCGAACGGTGCGAGCTTTGCACTACTCGCTAAGCACCTCCTCCGGACGTTCATCAACAGTCGACGGTGATCGCCACCACGCTGTCACAAGTGAATGAGCCAATGCGAAAATTGCGCCTCTATCGAGTTAACACTGTCACAGCATATAATTTCGCACTGTCAGCGCATCTTAAAATTGCCTTCATCCATATCAACTCATTGCTTAGCTATACCATATCGAATCGCAATAGAAAATAACCAATAACCAATACATTTTCATCAATTCAATAATATCATATTCTTTATTTAAATCAACCGTCTATATAGAGTATTTTAAGGAATAATTTCACAATTTCCCTAATAGTATATAATATAATTTTCATCGCCACAAATTTTTTCACGAGTTCAGTTTTTAACTCTCAACGTTTTCATTGTTATTCGCATTCAGGCAAATATACCCATTCACACAATGATGAGTAAAAAAGATTTCGAAAACAAAGCGAAGGGAAGATGAGTAAAGAAAAATTGCACAAAAGAAAAAAAAAACAGAAAGAAAGAATTCCAAAATGACGATTAGAGAAAAATATGTGAATAAACCAATCATACACCACATAAATATATAGAAATAAAAATTATTTTTATAACAGTGAGAATGAAAATTATGTTTCCAAAATTTTTTGCTGAATTCAAATTAATTTCAACAATCGAAACAATTTTTTTCAAGCGAAGAAAACAATGAACATTCTTCGTTAATGAACTAAAATGAAGAAAGAGGGCAAAAAAACAAAACAAAACAAAACGGAGTGTAAAGGTAAACAGCGATCAACAAATATTTTTGCTGCGTATTTGTGAACAAACGAAAGATAAAAATCACATACCATTCGCTTCAAGCACACATACTTCCACTCCATACAATAATCTCGCCGCAAAAAGCATTCACCTACACGTTTATACACTAGGTAAAAGAGGGTAAAGCAGCGGTACAGGATAATATAAAAAAGATAAAGTATCGGTAAATGATAATACAGAACAGGTTAAAATAGCGGTATAGGGTGATAGAAAATAGGCTGAAAAATAAAACAAGGATGAAATAGCGCTGAGAAATAAGTAGCCACTCATGTTGGATGTGATATGACGTATAGTATATCGTTTCAATCAAATATTTTCAGTGGCAGTATTCAGAAAATACAAAGATGCAAAGGATGAATCAAAATTTTGCGCTTTTATCCAAATTTTCGCAGATTCCTTTCTCCTCACCGCTCCTCTCATTTCAAGAGTCGTCTCATAAAGGAGCCTTTCAAGCAATCGATCATAAACTAACACACTATCTGCTATGTGGATTTAATTCATCACCAATTTTGCAATAATATTTTTCAGCCAAAATTGAAGCAAAAACTATTTAATCTTTTAAGAGAGTGGATATCGGAAAAAAAGACCGATGTTGAGCGGAAAGAAAAAAACGCATTTGATGTGCCGAGCTTCCAGATGAGTTTTAGTGATAAAAAATCGGAATCAAACGACTCAACTTGGAAGAAGTAAGTGAGGACTGTTCACGATGGAGGAGTGGAGGATCTCTACATCACACCGCAACATGTTCTAATGAATGAACGGCAACACCATCCCAACATTTTCTTTTTTTTTTCTTGAAAAGCAATCAACGGCTCTCTTTCACGGTGATTGCTCGACCGTCTTTGCCGACAAGCGGTCTACGTTTGTTCTTCACTGGGCTCAGTGAAAAAAAAAAGCAAGAGGAGTTAAGGATCCTTTTTTCCAACAAAGTTTACAGATATATAGCTGAAGCACAAAACGCCTGACTGCCGCGCTTAAACTAAATGATGTCATCACGTTTTCTACATCCTTTTTCGAGCAGTTCAAACTAAACGACATCAGGATTTTTGCAATAGAAACTGAAAAGATGTCGTTTGTAAGGGACAATCGACGAATTTCCGCAAAAAAAAAAAATTATTTGCAGAATAGCGTCGCAGAAAGTCATCGCAATATATCAACTTCGAACAACAAACAACGATTGATTTGTTAATAATCAATGTGACATCCTTTAAGCATCAAACTACATCCCAAAAAAGTACACCATGTATAAAACTCATTCTGAGGTACTATTAAAATAGGAAATGAATATCGCAAAAAACTCTATTAAGGAATATGCATCGAAAAGTGAAGCCTCTTTAAGAGACAGCGAGAACGAACGCTAACTGCTTCTTCAGATATTTCATACAGCAAACTAGAAGTTCATCGTTACAATGGGAAAAACTCCAGCCGATTCGTCTCCTCCCCTTTCTCTTCACCCCGCCCTCCCCCCTCAGCCCCCTAGCTTCTCACCTAAACTTCTCTATTTTCTATGCTAACTCAGTTCAACTTCAGTGATAATTGAGATCAAAAGTCAAGGAACGATGCAGTGTACTAAACAAATGATTTGTTAACTTTTTTTTCGACATTCAAGTAAAGCTATTGTCTATAACATAACTAAAAAACAAAAAATTGTGTAGAAATTTCAATCAATTTCCGTTTTGAACTATTCTCGATTAATTTTTAGACTATAAAGCATATTTGAAACTATATTAGAGAGGACTATGAATAATACTCTAAATACGCTTTATTTTATTAGCGTAATAATAGGCTATAGCATTATGGGATAATTTTTTTTTCTCGCAAAAATCGTTGTAATATTCGAGAATAGTCGTAACGATGCAATCGTTCTATTTCATCGTGACAAATGAATTATTTTAACGCTCTTCATATCCGATACGAATATCCGAATATTTTTTTAATGCTCTTTCTTGCAATATACTTTGCTCTTTATCCTCATCCCACACTCGTGATGCTTTTTTTTTCGCTTTTTTTTGTAAACTATTTCCATTAGACACGCACATCGCGATGGCATTTCGATTGAAACCCTTGTGTACACTTGTCGTTTGCGAGAGTGTAAACGTCTTCATGTACCGATCGATCAAACAAACAACTAAACTAGTGAACGTGACAGCTGACAGTATAGAATGACGTCATTAGCGGAAGCTGGTTAGCTGCACAAGTTGGTCTATCGGCAAGTTGCCGCATTTCTTCAAATGCATCGTGAAATACACTGAAATATTTTCTGTAAAATGTTTCGCACATACGGTATGATTATTATCGATTGCAAAATCTATGAAAAATTCTGCAAAAAAAAAAGCCGAGCGAAAATGCGCTTTTTGCATTCCACTTATTTCAGCAATAATCAGCCTCTCATAAACGACGAGTAAAAATAATTATTGCGCGCACAATAATGCTCTCATATTTCAATATTAATTTCAATGATTCATATAAACCTAGAAAAGTTCCATTCCTATGTCGCCTATTCGATTTATTGTCCAAAAAAAAAAGAAAACGACCGGTGAAACCTAAAAGCCAATTTCTTTCACCTTCAATCATCTCTACTTTTATTCACATTAATTGAGGGGTCATTTCGAAATATGGGATGAATGATGTTTTATTCGATTGAATAAATCTCTTTATTCTTTTCTCATTCACATTATGCTTGCTGAATTTTTCAACTTCCGCTTCAGCCCGTTTGCAATTCAAAATTAACGCATCGCAGAAACGACCACACACGTAAGTGAATTGTGCAAAAAAAAAAGCACATCCAAAACTTATGAAATACATGCATATTCCAATATTTTTCTTCTCCTTTTTTTCCATTCTCCTAAACAGTTCACTTCTTTTCGATTAGCGCCACTGTTGCTATGGGTTGAATATTTCATGAAAAACAATTGATGCATTCATTAATAACGTTTAAGCAAAAAAAAAAAAAAAAAAAGAAAAGAAAAAAAGAGCACCGTTGAGGGATTGCGTTCCATATTGCTGAAATATTGGTATATTTATGAAAAGCTTCATTCGATGATATCAAACTCAGCGCAAATACGTCTGTGAGGTGTTATCACTTCAACTTAATTCTACAAATATTGCAATCTTCTTATTGCATTGAATTTTTTACATCGACGACGAATACAACAACATAAACGATGCGCTTAGCGATATAGGAAATTCATACATGCGCAGCTAAATAGAACGATAATGCAGAAGCACTGAGTCACTTATAACCACCTTTGAAATGAGCACATGAACTTTCAAATATGAAAAGAAAGAATGCTTATCAAATCCTGAAAAGAGAGATGAACAAAGAAGAAATGAAAAGAATTACTGCTAGTTTAGCGCATTATAATCGTACACAACTTCCATCATAAACTTTACCAATCTGAAAAAAAAAGCAAAAAAAACAAAAGAAATGAAAGAATATTGCTTCAGCTTAATGCGTCAAGCGAGAAGAGAAAAATGGATTGAGCATACAATTGAAAAGCACAACGCGGAAACGTGAACTAACTTCCGCAGTAGCGAATAGCACGAATGAGATGATGATTTCTTACAATAATGGGATTAGAAGAGTTAAACCTTCTTTTCGCTAGGCGATCCGTTTCGAATAATATCCTCGTAAGACCTGATTCTTCTTAATTGACGCTTGAGAACGATATTTTATTGTTCTGAGACCCGCATCATCGATGAATTCAAGATCTTTTTCGACAATATTTTGCTTATTCGTCTGTAGTTTATAAATGATAAATGCGCATTTCACTTACTTCATCGTATTCGATAAACAAGTATCGAAAAGAATAGAAAATCAGAAACTTTAGAAGAAAAAAGAAATCACCTGAAAATGCAGTTTCGGCATCTTCGGAACCTTTTAACGTTAAGGTAAGGCTCAACATTCCCATCCAAGTGGTATGCACAAAAAAAAAGACACCCTTAAATTTCTCTTTTATAACAACTTATAAGATGTCTAGTGGGGAGGAAGAGGAGGATGAAGAGGTGGGGGTGGGGGGAAGGACGGATGCCAATGTCCGTCTTGGAGAAGCAATAAGCTTCAAGTCACATAGACTATATCAAACTGTGAGCACAAAAAACTCTAAGCCTCTTTGCACGCAAGATGAAAACCATAATGTGGCATAAATCGACAACAAATGGATGGATCTTTGAGCATTGTAATCGTGAAACATGATCGCATTCCAATGAAACAAAATCACAACGTTGAGCTGACTTCCGCTTTATCTCTACTGAAACATTGATGCAAAAAATGCTTCCCAACGTAATCGAGTAACACCATTTCCACGCTTATTTCATGTTTCAATGTACAAAGACCACGAACAAGCAGCAACAGCCTGGGGGCAGCAACGGT
>JAARMF010005504.1:0-11630 GCA_022844705.1 Toxascaris leonina
GCATTGTCGCTGCCACAAAGAATCATACGCTTTTTACAGCTTTCCTCCACTTTTTACGTTCCTAGCTGTTGTCCTCGCAGTATTTTCCGAGTGTTGCATTTTACCTGCTTCTCGTTTCCTACAATTCTACCGAGGTGCAATAGTAATTTCATGAAATACTACTCGGATTACAGATGAATATCAGTGAAATTACAAAATATTGTACTATCGATTATTCATAACAGTAAAGGATTTAGTCAATAAGTTCCTGCAGCAGTAAAATCATACTAATCGTCGATGAAACTCTCTTCGCCGAGGAAATATGACAGCTTTGAACGTAACAGAAAGTCTTTACATGTATTTTTGATGAACAGAAATACAAGGGTTTCAGAGCAGCTTGAAACTGGACGGGAAGCGAGCACTAGGGAATGGCACAGTGTGGTGATCATGCCACAGCGTTGTGGCGAGAAAGTGATAGTGGGATCACTGCGAAACACTTGAACAATGACGATCCAGAGGTCCGTTTCTTGCAGTTAAGTCAACTTGCTCCACGAATATATATCCCTCCTTCGTCCCCTTCTCGAAAAAAGAAGCTGAAGCTACTCATTCAATCATTTTTCTATTTAGAAAGCAGGTAGCGCCCATATAATGCCTCCATAAAAAATTTACATTGTTGAAAGCATTCTCAAGTCTTATGCGGGGAGGAAAGCGGGGGAAGAATTATGAGGTGTAGATTAGGTATACCACACATTCGTTCCCTGAACAACTCCAAACAGTATATACACAAATGTGCTTGTGGGTCACAGGAGGAGTTTATTACCTCAGAGAATTGAAAACGTGGACGTGTAGAAAGTCACATTCGAAAATTTTTAGTTTTTCCTTTCACCAGGCTCTGCTAACGAGGCTTTCGGACAAGAATGCCCGCGAATAATGCCTGGAAAAACAGCGAGTTTCCTATTCTGTTAACGACGTTCGTTCACTGACCTCTCAAAAAGACAACCGGATATGATTTTACAAGTAAATTGAAGAAATCTGCGAAGCGCACACGGCCGGCATGCATAATTGTCATACTCTGAGATCTGAACAACAGCAATCTTTCGTCGAGAATAAAAGCAATCAATAATGCCAGCTTTGAGCAACCGCCTCCTTGCGATCGCACTGACCTATTGACAGTGTAAGACAAACCTCGACAGTGGCTACCCTATGATCGCTTACAATGCTCAGATTCTTCCCTTCTTCTTGTGGCCCTTTGTCGCGCCGTGTTGGGCGACAACACCGAGCACTCCAATCGACATAACACTGTTGCCCTCAGACGCTGTTTCCAACTATTCTCTCAGTTGCCGCGGAGCGTTTTTCTGCCGATTCCTCTACGAGCCTTATTCAACAGCCAAAATTCGACTCATTTCCAATATCAAATATATCGACGAGAAGTATTTATTTGCTCTCCTAGCACACCTTCAATGCTCTTTTCCGTCTCATTTTTGAGACTGAGCGATGTAAAACTGCCCATGAATTCCACTTTATGGCATATGAGGTTTTTTTCCGGTCTCTTCCCCATCATGATGTCTCCTTCTTTTTGAGCCCTGGGCTTCGTTGTTTGCAACTTCCTAAGGTTAAAGTATATAAAGGAGCGAACGGGCTATAGCAATTGGAGGGCACAGGATTGATCACTCTCATAAACCGATGATTTTTCCGGGAAAATTTTTAGGTCTGTAGTGTTGCCCTTCTGATGCACCTTAGGCAGATTTTTCCACGAAGTCCGTTATGACGATGTCATGCCTGTAAATCTACAAGCGTATGTACCAGTTTCTTTTCTCATACGCCTGCACTCGGAGGCCACAAAGGCTGTGGCACTGAAAATTGGTGAATGTTATTCACATGATGGGCTACTTTCTAAGCACATTTTCGTGCGTTCCACTCATTATCATCGCTATCAGTTACTAAAAGTTTAAAGAGACCTAATACTTGCCAGTCATTTTCGTCCTACCGCCGGTCATTTGCAGTTTAGAAACGATTTTTTATATAGGGACTAAGAAAATACAGCCAGCCAATGGGACTAAGGAAAGCATATTGACATTATTTCACTAATGTTCAATATTTTTTCAAGCGGTTAGCTGATTTAAAGAAGCTGCAAATACTGCATATTGTAGCAGCATCTGCAACATGCAGCCGCAGTTGTTCCCTCCATAGTCCATTATATTGACTGATAGTGCTTTTTAGAGAAGTAAGCTTCGATTTACTTTAAGCATCGCTTCCCCAAAGAAGACCTCTGCGAACGTTAGCAATTCGAAAGTCGTGCTGCAGCAGTTGGAACGATATGCATTTTTGCTGTCTCCTTCATGAAACCAGTTCAAAACTATAGCTATATATTGTGCATGCGTACATATGCATTTATGCTTAAAGCATGTATGTGTGTATGTACATGTGTATATGTATATGCGTATGCACGGCGCAACTTTGTCATAATGCGCTTCGCAAGTATAAATTTGCTGACGTGTATAAGAAGGGTGTGAAGTTAAATTCTGGAACATAAAAAAGAGCATTTGAAGCAGTGCTCGAAGAGCAAAAAAATACTTTCAGGCCAAGTGAGTGGTTCGCATTTCTGTTGCTTTCATGCCTTAGCTTAGTCGTCAGACAGTTGAGAATAACAGTTTGCTGAATATAAACAATCGAGTCACAATTTAAACTATGACAATTGAGCAATAACAGATTCATCTATCTCACTGTGCAAACCGCTTTTGAAAAGTGTCGTTCATGTGTCAACGCTTTTGTCCATCACCATGTCAACCATTAACAACATTGCAACTCAGTCTTAGTAGTTTAAAAATTTAGTACGAGGTGTTCTATAGGTGAAGCGATGTAGGGATATAGTCATATTGGAGTGTGATGGAGTCAATCAACATCTACAACTATTCGTATGCTACCTCTGAAAACGAACCTTAGGAAATGCAAAGAAGATTTTCCGATTTTTTCTGACATGGTCAACATTCTGGACCTAGCTTGCTCAGGAAGCATTTATTGATGACCGAATTTGGGTTTTCCACTTGAAAACACTCCAATCTTTGCCTTGCTCATTTTCTTTGCTATCATTGAAAGACGTTCAACATATCGTTGATGGAACGGTAACGTCCGAAGATGGCACTTTCGAGTTAGGAGGAGAAAATCGAGACGCCGCAACAATCTTCGAGCCTTTCATCGTTGTGTATCATCAATGCGGCCAACTTAAAAGAAAAGTTTGTCTTTAATTTTCCTCTATCAGTAACGATCGCCTGAGTCTCTCATATGCGTCACGTTGAAAGGATACAATCGTATGAAAAGGCATTTTTAGTTGCAATCCCATGAAAATGCTCAATCTTTTTTGCCATTGTTGTACGGCCATGGAGAACAAAAGAACGAGAGGTTGCCATGAAGGTTCGGTATTATCACCCGTAAGTGGCCTTTGATAACGCATATCGCAACCCAGCTGCCAGTATATCGGTGTGAGAATAATTCAGATAGGGTGAATTGAAGTGGTGATTTGTTAATTCCAACGTGCCATATATTTTATCACCTATCTCGTCTGATCATCGTATTCTGTAAATAAGTTTCTCGCAAACATTACACTCTGCTGGACGAATATCTCAACATTTCAATTCGTTAAGTCCGATTAATCGAATTTTTTGAAAAATGCCCAATTTCCGTATAAAATTTTGTTTTGAATGACCTTGTTCATGAGCCTAAGAGGCCTTTAATGCTCTACGGACGAGTGAATTATAACTGCAATTTGTCTCAGCACCGAGCAAATCTACGCACGTATAATATGTGGCTCATGTTGAGTTCGGTATTGGAACACGGATGATGGGAAAGTAAATGAAAGTGGCAAGAAATGGCTGTATTGAAATAGGAAAGAAGTAGAAGGCACGCGATATCAAAATGCGCTCACAGTGTGTTGGTCTTGATAGTCGACTAATAAGTTCGACGAATTCAATTTAAACGCTGAAAGCTTTCAGAATTCGACGTATCGACGCTTCGCAATCAAGGTTCCAGCAATTTACATAAATTCAAACGAGACTTTTGACATCGGACGAATCAACTTAGATCTATTCTATCCTGGCCAAAAAGATGGCATCAAATTCGAGCATTTCACAAAACGTTAGTTGCTGATACATGCCATTTTCGACGTTTCACTTTCGTGTTACTCAAAAGACGGCGATCCATAAAATGTACCAACTCTGCCTGCCATGAGTATTATTTCTTTTTTTTTTTCAACTTTGGCCAGATGAAAGGTATCCTGAAGGCCTTTACGTTTTATGCTTTGGTCGGTGCTCCCAAAAGATCTACATTAGAGACCTGGGCTAGTCCGGAGAAGTCTGCTCAGCAAAGAGATGTGCGAAAACGCCATGAGCGTCGTATTTTACTCACAGAGGCCAAACAGTTCATATTTTTCGCTAAAATGCAAGATCTAATGTGTTCGACGATTCAGTGGTTCTCGGAATAGATGCACATTGAGTGTTGTCTATAACCTCGGATAATTTGTCGGTCTTGAAATTTAAATTCACACTAAAAATTAGGGTGCAGAAATTATTGGTAGTCAGAAATAGCAAGAAATCGCAACCCCTAAATTTGAAACATTTTTAAGCGGGGAGCTGTGAAGAAGAGATATGTCACACTCTGTATCGCATCAGATTACAGCCTCTTGTATCATTACATTGTGTCACTATCATATTACAAGCATGCACCAAAGCTTTCATCATGCATCGACGTCATCAACAAGAGGAAGACATAGGACTTCTAATAGTGGCGAGCATGATTACACAGGCAATCAGATGGTTCCGTTTTTCAGCGCTGAAGGTTAGCGGCGAGCTATTTTGCAACGGTCACCCCGACGTCGCAAAGATTGTCCGAATGTTCTCTTCGCCTAAACAAGGTTGCTGTTGCTGTGTCGCCTCTTACGATAAATTCCTTTATTCCCCTTCCCTCAACTCTCCTTTTGAACTACGATTGAGGGAGGTTATGTGCATATGTACGCACAGAATAGATCTATTAAAATCTATAAGCGGGATTTCTAATGCAAAACAAATGTTTTATTATTGAGTTATGGCCGAAATATGAACATGTTTTAAAATCTGCATTTCTGCTTTTCTCTGAGAAAGCTTTCATAGAGTTGCTTGCATCTGCTGGAGCTTTCTACCAATGAACACCTTTACAAAAATCCTCTAACATTAGAACAACTCTGATGCAAACTGTCATCAATTAATAGTCAAGCTCGCTAGGGGAATTCAAGCGTATTGACCATTCGAGGATAATTTTGACCGAATGAAGTCATTCTTGTTTAGAATTACACTAAACTTCTCAGATGATTAGCAATTTTTTACACGATTCATCACTAGTGAGGGGAGTTGTAGCACTTGTTTAAGCCCTAACAAAGTGATCGTAGAAGTCGCATATGGGATATAAATTCATTTTCGTGCTGCTGTGCAATACGGATGTCTCATGCAAAACCAAGTCCTTTCCTCCATTTATTCTATTGCACTTTCTAGTTTCGTATAATGCTCCTGCTCTAGGTTGAGTGTGTGCCCAAAAGTTATTGCACTACATCAATTTTATAACACCGCAAATGGATGCTATTCAACTGCAGTGTCGAATTTACTTTCAATTGAGAAAAGGAAAGTACTCCAAAATTTCGTCCCATTTTATTCGTTTTCTTTTCCTCTTATCAAAGTTCGTTTGTTTTGCAGCTACTTTTCCACATATAACACTTAGCCGTGCTTTTATGCTGTTCCTTAGCAAATATATATTGCATTTTTCTAATGAAGCATCTATTGTCTTGTTAATAGCCAATATTCGAAGCAATCATGCATCTCGTTTGCAGACAGCGAAAGCTTCATAGCTGAAGAGACGGTAGACGGCACTTCATTTCACATCGACAGTGGCAGAGCAAAGCTCGACGAACCCATTCTACAAATAAGCCATCAATGCGATATGTCGTACAGTGAAACAATGAAGGTAAGAAGCACTCGTTGTCATCTGCAACTTCAAGAGGCGTGTTAGCCTCGTAACGGAGGGATGAACGTGAATTCAGTAGCTTGGTGACGGAGTGTTGATCTAAGGCAAGTCTATTATAACACGCAGTGTGCTTATTTGAAAGCCATACATTTAAATGCTATCGGCTGCCTAATACGCTAAAACGTAACCGTTGCATAAGCGTTCCTGAAGCTCTTTCGTTTTGTTTGAGTTGAAAAAGACGAACTGGTGTAAGAAGTCGAATGAAGGTGGTGAAATCTTCATGAGAAGAGGTTCGAGGAGTTATCGTTCGACGAAAAAAAGAAAACAACTGTCCGAGTTGCACATACTGGTCGCTTACTGATGCGTTCGTTGCAATACGTGTTGAGGTGGTTTTCAAGAAGAGAGTGGCATTTCTCGTGTGTTTTCATCTCTGCAGCAAGCCATCAATATGGCGGAAAATTTCAATGCAATGCTGACAACTAACGGCAATATGACGGTCTTTGTATTGTGCAGCTTATCGATATTTGCATAAAAATTATGAAAAGCGATGGCCTTAATTCGCTTGAATTTCATTCGATTTATTTAAGTTCCACACCGCTTTATGAGCTCAAAAACATAGCTTCTCAATGTTTTGCTTCATTTTTAAACGCATCAATGGTTCTATCGCTATACGTTAAAGTTGGTGTTTATTCGCGCGTCCTCGTGACTAATATCCCACCGTCATCAGTCGATTAGAAAACGTCCGCCCTCTGAATGACTCCAAAATGTGCATAGATGAATCATCGAAACGCCAAAAGAAAAAAAAGAAACGAACAGCTTATACGTACCACATTTCTATGGTCTATAATTTTAGCTAATATTCGCTCACAGAGAATAGCGCTTCAGATATTTTGTTGTTGAATGGTTTGTAAGCTGTGTAGTGTTCACTTTCTTTTATGTGACGAAGGAAACGTCGAGAGAGGTGTGCTGCCGAAGAAGACAGCTGCGAGGGTTCTCACAGATGATTGTCCTGAACGCTGAATCATCAGCGTGAACAATGCCGAGTGAAGTAGCCGAAATGCAGTATTCTTTTAAGTGAACTATAGCGGTCAGCAGCAATGCTGAAAAAGCGTTTCATTACTTTTGTATGTTTCATCTACCTTCCAAGACAGACCGTTAAGATACTCGTCAAGTGATACAGAGTGTAGAGTGGTCATGATAGTCTGCGAACCGACAAGTAAATCAGATAATTGCTAACACTACAAAGGGCTTATTGATAGTGGTGTTAGGCCCTTGCGAGTGGATTAAATAAAACTCCATGTGAAAGAAGAGACGAAGTATGCTTGCTTATTTGAGGGTTTTTATCGACAGTTCACCATCAGGATTCCTTTCTTCTACTACAACGCCGGAAGAGTGGGCCTACGCGAATTCAATGTCGGGAAGCTAAGCCTTCATCTCATATATCCAGAAGAAGTCACGCGTCGACTAAGTGATCTTTGAATGACGTTTACTCTTTCGTATGATAAACAGCACCCATATCCACGAATCATCTCTCGCCTTTCATTCAAATTGCTTTATTTAATCATGAAGAAACATACAATAGTATGTGGAGAAATTGTCGATATTCATAATGAAAGCATCCAAATATGGCCTTCCAAACATATGTTCCCACTCATCCCCTTCTCTCCTCCATCACCCTCCTTCCCTCTCCCATACTGACAGTCATCATCTGTCCGCATCCTCTTCTTGAGACGAAGAAATTTAGCTGCAATAACTGCAGGGATTTTAAAACGCTTGTTGGCAAAATAACGCAATCTCGCAGTCCCGAATGTTGCGCGGATGTAATGAAAGACGTTAATCTACTCCGCACTAGCTCAGCTCGCACTGATCTGGTTTCTTGAAAGGATATTGAAACTGTATTGTATTTATTTCATACCTATTTTATAATTGTCCTAAGTTTTCTATGTTTCGCATGCCTTATTTCTCATATCTATAAACTCTTTAAGGCTTCAACCTGTTGCGATGAAAACTATAGCCTAAGGGTACCAGGTTGTTCATAGATGATTGTGACAAAAAAAAAGCATTGCATTTTGATGTGCTACAATTTCAAGTTTTTGCTGCTTGCCAGGGCGGTGGTTTAGGGCGCTTCATTGAGGCGCCAATGTGATTCGACTGCGCGTATGATTGTATTCGCTGGTATTCGCGCCAGATTTAATGCAACGCTTCGAGAATTTTCGGCATTCGATTACGAACAAGTTGGCAACTTTCAAGTTTCATTGAGAACGGTGTTCGTTTTTAGTTATCACGGCCCTTTTGAGCGGTCGTTTTTCTGCACTTTTTAGAGGTTTTGTAGTTGTAAAGAGACGAACTGTCGGTATGGTTTCAGTGTCTTTCCGTTGCCCAAATAATGTTTGGTTTGTGTAGACATGTGTGGACTGAATTTCAGACATCTTCGTGAATTACCGCTGCTGTTTTATTTTTAATTGCTCTGATAAGACAAATTTTGCAGTTCTTTCGTTCACTTTGTTTTTCTAATGAGCAGCACTCGTTAGTTCATATTCGAGGCGGTTAAACCACCTTTAACGCTTGTTTTGCTACTAAAACCATAGTTCTGCTCCCCCCNCCCCCCCCCCCTGTTCCTCCCATCCCTTCGACTTCAAAGAATGGGGATAAGCCAAGACGTTATTTTCCACTGTATTGTGCTGTTACAAATGTTTTAATGAAAAGAAGTTAGGGATTTTGTGAGCATTTATAAAAATAGGTTTACTGGCATAGGCATAGTGGTATGGAAACGCTTTATGACCAGGAATGTTTCATTTGAAGTTTTATGCCACAGCGCAATTCGCGTAATAGCACAAATATCGACGCCTTGGCAGCCTGTTTGCATCAACCCATTTATATCCTCATCCCATGCGCTTCCAGAAATTTCTGCGGAAATTATCGCAAATTGAGCTCACACCACTATCACCTCAGTTTTTCGTATTGGCCAAAACCGAGGCCTTACCACATTTTTCTGGCGAGGCATGTCTAGTAAGCTTGCTAACGCATTTAAGAATTCGGTGCATGCTATCATGCTTTCGTTTTTTGGCTTAGCGTGTTCGAAGTGCTCAAATCTGTTGTCCGACCAGAAAGCGATCCCGGGGGAGGAGGGATATTGTGGATCAAGTTTCCTTTGCTGCATATTGCTTCGAGGGATAACCAAACAAGTTTATTGTTGCTATCGTAGCTGCGTCTAATTTCGCTGTTTCTAGTGATTACCGACTCTAGTATTACTACGGCGAAGAGGAAGCGCAAATGAAATGAGTAAAACAGAGTTAATTAAGCGTGCGATGAGAGATATTTGCGCTGTTATGCCTCTGAAGCGAGTGCAACGCCTCAACGCGAGTAGTAATTAGTGTTAACGTCATTTTTGCTTACTCAGCTTCCAGTTGGAGAACCAATGAAGGTAATTGTGAAATGCAGTACTTGTATTGCGCAACGCTGACATCCTGTTCCATGATTCAGGATAATCCTTCAATTTCGAAAGGAGCTATGACGATTTAAGAGTGGGAAACGGCTGTATGCAGTTGGTCTCGGTTGGATTTTTATCTTTCCTCAGTTGGCTCAAAAAAAACCTTTTGGAGGTTGGTACAGATGGCTGGATCAGCTGAATATAAAGGTATAATTCTGAACATTTTACATTTTGTTGGTAAATCATGGAGGCAATCAGTCGGGTAAACAGGATTCGAAAGCGCCTCTCGGGTAAACCCCGTCGTCTGGCGCATTTCTTCACCTTATGTTTTCACATCGGGAAAGAAGACTTGCTTAAAGATCGCATTTTGAAGCTGTCATTGATGCGTTCACCGAATACAAAATCGAAAAGCGATGCTCAAAAAAATGACCATTCGACTTTGTACGAAGTTATAAGAAGCTCCAGCTGTAGTAGACTGAAGTGCGTAAGTTCGGCTTAATGCTAATCCACATGTACAACTTTTGCTTTCTCACATCGGTTTCCTTTAATGGGACAGCTGTTCTTAACCGTTCATTATAAGCAAAATGTGGTATTATGTAGTCGACGACCCTCTTGATGCTTATGTGAAATGTTTTGCCGTTTGTTTCTTTCGGTATCGAAACAGTTCGTATCGAAACTCTCCATCATGCAATGGCACTGTTCTTATGTAGCAACCTTCCAGGCGCAATTGGCTATGGCTTTATTACCCTAACAGTCATATAGCTCTCTTTCTGTATATTTCTTTCTAAAACAATACGTAAACCTTTATAGTCGTCCTAGTGGTAGAATTGCTAGGAAGGTCATTATTTGTACAACGAAAGTGCGCGAACATGGATTGCTGTGCGGAACCAAGTCGTTCTTGGTTAGCGTAGTGAAAATTGTCGAGTGCCCAACTGCTAGTGTACGAAAGCATCAAAAGATAGTTAGCACACATTTGCGCCTCCAAGACTTCAGTTGAGAGGAAAGCATTGTTTGTTTAATGCAATTAGGGTTGGATTGATAATCGTACTGTTTGCATGCGAAATTGCTATACGAACTTCGTGAAGTCTGTATTTTCTCTGGGCACTCTCCTGAAAATGAGGACTTACATATGTTATCGCAGGGGAACAGACAACTTCAGCACAGCAGACGAGTTGGTCACTTCAGGGTGAGTGGGAGGTAGGCGACTGAATGGATTCCTAGTATGTCATCAACGACGAATTAATCGACCGCACTAGTCCAGTTTGTCGCACGTTGGACTAAATCGTCAACGATGATGTGCTGTAGAACATCTAGTGATCTCGATACGTGTATATACCTTCCAGCCAATAGTTAGAAATTTTCAGGGTCCGGTTGATTTATGGTTGACCTCACTGCTTGGAGTGCAACATATGCGTTCGGTGATCATGATATGAAAGTAGCTTTGTTGAATTTTTTTGTTCGTTTAGGTAATGGCAGATAAGTTCACCAAAGCGGTTATATGTCTCGTGATGATAGTGGAAGTGATGACATTTGCGGCTGGTTTTGCTTTGTGGAACAACAGATCATCTGAATTTGTATAAATGGTTGTGTGCGAATTCGAACAATTTTGAGATACTCAACCATAAGTGGCATAGTTGAAACGCGATGTTAAATTCAGTCGACAATAACTGACCCAAAATTTCATCGACCGAAAAAGAATTTGAGGACCCACTTATGCAGTCTAAAATTTCGAAAGCTATTCGGAGGTGGAAGTTTCCATGAACCATGGAAGCAGGCATATCCATACGCGTATGTATATGTGTGTACATAGCTACGTAAATATGCGGCAGTCGTCGCCACAGTGCGCTCTTCCAGTACGCCAAATTTGCGAATATAAAAGTGCATCAAGAGAGTCAAAGTTTTGCAGTAGAACTCTGGCGGCGTTGCTCCCTATATCCGTTAACTTCTCTTTGCCGAACTTCTTCAGCAGTGACATTTTTGAGTCGTCGTCTTCGCAGTCACACACTCCCTAGACACACGCATTGTCGTACATGTCTGATAGATCCCTCGGACAGTGTGCTTAACGTCTTGTCTTTATCAAACGGAGTTTCCACAAGTGCAGTGTTGATGCCGTTATCGCATTGTCGTTCTCTGCTCATCGAAGAAGTGAGGAACTGCTTGCAAGTAAGCACTGTTTTAGATGGTGATCGAGGTGTTGCATTCGTTGCAATATTTTTTCAATTTTTGCCGATGAATT
>JAARMF010005505.1:889-11630 GCA_022844705.1 Toxascaris leonina
ATATATATATATATATATATATATACAAATTTTCAGGTGTTCATTCTACTATGGATGTGGTATTGTCTACTGGCCGTTGTCTCGACACTAAGTTGCATCTCATGGCTTTTCTTTTCGATGACGTTCAAGCAACGGAAAAAGTGCGTTTGCCATTAAACGCGGCGATGCCATCTATAAATGTCATTTAATTTTGAAGGACGCATGCTAAGATGAGAGTTCAAACGCTATTTCGGTGTTCAGCAATATGAGAATCTATTGGTCCAATCACAAGAGTGTGCTAACGATAAGAATACTCAACACAACACATATTGTGTTGCAGAAAGAAAAAAAAGTAAATAAAAAGTTGCTATCGGATGGTGTCGTCCTCTCAATGAGTAAGCAAAGTTATTATCATGGCTGCAAATAACAGGAATTTATCTATTGAAATTAGTACTTATCGAATGAGTTAGCAAAGATTCGTAAATTAGGCGGTGACGATTGATGAAAACAGTATGGCGGTAAAAAAAAAAGGAGATAGAATGAGCTGAAAGGGCTGGACGGCTGAGAGGGCTGAAAGGTTGGAGTGAGCGGAAGAATGCTGAATGAGGACCGCAGAGCTTCGAAGATTTTTGCACAGTCCCACCATGAATCGATTTCTTTTTGTTTGGAATTGCAACTTTGTCAAGAATACTCGACATCAGGCTCTACCGAAAACCACTCTGAATTCCTTGGAAAGAAAATCAGGTAATCGCTGAAATAATTTCAAGACCCCTCCTACTTTTTTCACATGCTTCGCTACCCCTTCTCTCACTCTAGCCCTCTCCCTCCAACGTTTTATACTTCTTCAATCTCCGTAATAAGAAAAAATTCTCATCGAGATGATGTGGATGAAAAAATTTCAGATTTATTGCGAGACGCCTTGAACTGGCTGACGTCGAATTCAAGAAGAAGGATTTTAGCTCCGAACTTGATGAGGTAGTTTTATTCACATAAGTGAATCTGTGTTCTACCAATTTTTTGCTAAATATTTTTTCGAGCAGTGAAACTTGAGAAAACAGTTTGAGCTGCGAAGCAGTATAAGAAAAAGTGATTAGCGAAACAACTATAAATGGGCACTTAAATTTGTTCTTTCACCAACTGTAACAGTCATTTAACTGCAGTCGAGATCCACAGGCATTCGCATCACGGCTACGATGCAGACAGAGAGAGGGCCAATGGCCTCAAAACTTCTTTAAATACTCCTAATCCGTGTTGACATCTCAGAAAATTCATTCTTAGAGTTTCTAAATATTGAAACATGCTTTCCGATTGTCACCGAACGCCCTTCATGCCCTCATCATCCGTGTAAATTTGCGTGACACACCAATTTCATTGGGCGTCTATGATCTCAATTTCATTGGGTACCCTATTGGTTGTGTACTACGTCTGCTATCGCTTAGCGCTGTTCGGCAACAAATGTTGCCAAGCGGCGCTTAAAGAAAAGCATTTTCGCAAACAAGAGGGTGAGCTTTCAGTTCGTCCGAGAACACATCAAGCTGGATGGCGTATTCGTACTAAAAATGCTCACTATTCATGCGGGCATGCTTATGTGCACCGAAGTGGTGGACAACATGTGGGAAAACTTCTTATGCGAGCAAGGTAATCGTTTCGATATTCGTCACATTTTCATACATTTTCTATGCCAATAGGAACCTACGAGTTCACAGTCGGTTTTCAGCGAAGATTTTGTAAAAAATTTTAATCGTAAATAATGGGGACCGACGTTACGAGATCAGGTTCACCACATGACCTTGAACTCGGTGAGGGAATCGAAAACCACCTAACGTCGCGTGATGGTTACTCTAAATACGAGAAGAATTTCAATTTTGTGAGAGAGACTATAGTGCTTTAAAGTGGAAGTGTGTAGTGACGGTTAACGATGAAGCAGAAGGTAAAAAGTTTTGTTATGGGTGCGTGAAGAATGAATAAGGAAAACTTAATTGGGGCCCACTATAGCCGCTTTCAGGTCGTCAAATCGTTGGTGACCTTCTAAAAGAAGGTATGCAAGCTTAGTTTTTCAATTCCGCCCTATTGCACTCACTGATCTACCCTCTAACACACCACCATCGATCTGCACCAAGACGTGTTATTCATAGCTGTTCCAGCTACATTCGCTGGAAGTTATGCTGAAAGAATGCGCTACTCTATTTATTATGTCTCATTCCTCCATTGGATATTACTCACTAAACAATTATCTTTATCAATTTAGCAATAAAAATGACATTTCGAATCTAAAGAACACTTGCAAATTATAGAAAATTTATGAGGTATACTTTTACTTTCTTCGCATTTTTGCGACTATTCCAAAGTAATCTCTATTGGATGCACAATATAACATGCCGTCTCACAACGGTCGTTTTATCCCATATTTCACTACTATTCTCTCAATGAAATTATTTGCGCATTTCTTTCGTTTAAATTGCTACCATCAACAACAGAAATAATTACCACTCCTAATCTATAATTGTTCAAGTGATAATTACTAATTTATGAAAATATGAAGCTTTTTTTTTATAAGAATAGAGTTATGCAAATTTCGTATTTATTTTGAATTCGAGTGATTGCGTTAAGATTGTTTAAGGTAGAAAGTCAAATATATATCTCACATTTTGATATGCTCCATCTAGCTAAAATCCAATGCGCATAGTTAATGATTTAAAACAGCCATGAAGCGTTGCGAGTTTCTTTTAATGAGCTGTCGCTAGAGTAGATCCGATTTGATAGATAACCTTTAAACTATTCTCATCTATAAGCAATTTAACGATTGCCAACATTGGTGATTTAGCGCTCTCGGTTTCGGCATGATGCTAGTGTTAAGGTAAAAATGAGGACAGTAAAGAAAGGACGCCATCGATAACGCCGCGTGGAGGATTCGAATTCGTTGGTGGTCGACGAAAGATGAGCGTTTTGGTACCGTTGGTTTCGCGCGAAGATCATCATGAATATCTACGGCCACCCAGTACTTATAAGTAATGCATTTAAATAAAGAACGCGCATTCATCAATACTATCCATCCACCTCATTGTCCTGCTTTGTGATTTAAATTTTTCAAGCATAGAATGCGCACAATGCTTATATCTTTTAGCTTCCTGCTAACAATGCTTGTTAATGGAGAATCACTTTCGTAAGTCAATGAATGTAGTCTTAAATTCAGAAGTGAGCGATATAGCTCCACTAAGCCATGTGATTAGAACAACTACCCGATAGTGTGGTCCCTTTGCTTTACGCATCGTATGTCACACTGGGAAATGTCATTTATGTATTTCATCTACCAATGTTTTTACTTGAATAGTTTCACTTACTGCGTGAGCGCTTAGAAACCGAATGCCCATTGGCTGCCATATATTCTATTGGTGTTGGAATTTTCATCAATTACGCAACCTTTTTTTGCTCAAGTTGCTCGTCATCTCAAATGCTTCATTACACATCCTCCTATCTAACAATTGGGGTGCTTCACTAGCTGTTTCGCACGAGACAAAGCAAAAAGTTCGTGAACAACCATAAGTAATCTCTCCACCCTTCATCAATAATTTTAGCAAATTTTTGCACAAATCTCCGAAGTTTCACAATTTTTGCAAAACACCATTTTCAATTTGTTAGCGAAAAAAGATTGCCCACCGTACGCGGTCGAATTGCGACTAATGAAGAATCCGAAAAAATCATGCAGGAAAAAGTAAAAAGAAAATTTCAGCAATCCAGCGCAGCATCCATTCAACAACTTCGCATACTTGTATTGATAACCGGAATTTTTTTTCTAAATTTTCAATCTCTTCTCCGGAAATTACCTCAGGCGATTCATTTGTATTCCTCTTCTTCGTTTTCAAAGGAGTAATTTTTTGTTTCGCTTAATACAAACCACCAATAAAGTCAAAAACTTTCAGAAGTGAGCGAAACAATACAAAAATTCCTTCCAACGAGCAAAGCCTCACTCAACTCGATAAATGAATTACAAGCGCAACTGAAAAGCAAGCCAAGAAGGCTGGATAGCACAGAATTCGCCTTCTGTAAGAAGAATTATGGCGACGCGTTGTCTTTGCTCTATGAATTTGTGTATCCGCCTATGCTGTGCATGCAAATCTTCGTATCTGCAATCGTAGAAGCCTTCGCTATGAAATTCGTTCTACATGATTTGCAAGGCAATGCGCCTCTAAAATCCAATTTTATGCTCATTGTTCATTTCTTAAGCAAACTACGAACATTTGCAGACGTGGAAATATTTCGTCAAGAATGACTTTTTTTCGACAAGAGACTTTTGTAATATACATTATGCACTATTTCGTTCGTTTATGAATATTCAAGCCAAACGTTCATTCGATGTACTGATGTGCAAAGAGCATATTTCTTATAAGCCCTTCTGGCACTCCAACACGTCTACTGCACTTCAGCCACCCACTAGCTGAATCTTAACAACAAACTAAGCGTAATGCCCTTCAAGGTGTCTGAAATGATACATGTTTTTTGCCTCGGCCCAATGCACCAATTAGCTGACGAAATATTCAGAAGCAGATAAATCTAAAATTCTCAAAGATGCGTCTTCTAGCATCACTAGACGGCTATATATTTCTTCAATGAAAATTCATTTTACGCAGTCAACCGACTGGTAGCAGAAAAAGAGACGAACTCAGAAAGCTTATGGCGCTTCACATTTCGAAAAGCACACACTTTGGGCTGGGAATTGAATGAAAATGGGAATAGAAGGTCGCATTTGGCATCCAAGAAATATCGAAGCTTTCGTGGTTCGTGAGTGGGAACTATGAAAGAGCAGAGTCGCCAAGGGTATGAAACTTTACAGAAATCAACAGTCATTGATGAGAAACCTTTGAATGCGAAATCCGCGAATATCGCTGAAGACCCATGTAGGAGAAACTGGGGTCAACACAGTTATTGGAATGTTACGATACTCTATCACGTTGATCGTTAGAGTGACCTGAAAATGCGCTTAATGCAACTCATACAGTTTTGTTCTTTCTAATGGCTATCGGCTTCATCTGGTGTTCCACTTGGCTGTAACAAATTGCGCAAGATCGAGATCGCTTTAGTACGTATTAAGAAACAGTTATGTTAACTGGTGTAACTTGCCAGGAGCTAGCTCAATCCTCTGATTTATTGCCCAATGACAGTTAAGTTGTTACACGCTTTGGTTCCAGTTTCTGCTGCGGTTACCGCTATTCATGACCACTAATAAGAACTAGATGTATTAGTAATTATATCTAATCGCTAATTCGATCACTTCCAAAAACCTTATCTCAAACCGCTCATTTCTTCATAGGACACATTTCTATGTGTTGCTATCTCAATAAGCTCGTCTTTGGCAATTTTATCTACACGCCTCTCTTTGGCAGCGTAGGTATATTATTGTCAACATACGCTACGGTGCTCGTTTCAGACCAGCTATGCGATTTCACTCATTGGGTACATGCAGCTCTGGTGTTACGCTTACACAGTTGTCTTCGTGGGTGGTCTGCACTGAAAGAATGCCCTAACAAAGTTCCGCTAGAACATCCTTTCTTATCAGTGCATACATACTAGCAGCACGAACGAGAAAGACAACTGAAGAAACCGGCTGCCAGTGAGATGCTGATGGTCATCTTGAAATGGTAATAAATGAGCATTGTCGCTGCAGCTAGATGCTTAAGTCTAAAGAGTTTAAACAACACCTCAAACAATTTACAATGTTTCCTTGACTTTATTTGCTTATCTCGATTGCCTGAAAGTTTTAAATTTCATAAATTTCTGCCAGGCAAAAAACAAATCACTTACCAGCATCTCACTGGCAGCCGGTTTCTTCAGTTGTCTTTCTCATATATTGTCAAGTATTTCATACGAGACACTTCGAAAGCATTCGAAATTAGCAGCAGGAAGCAGTTCAAAAAGAACCTTTTTGCAGATAGCTGATAGGAAATTTTTGGACATGTCGAAACAATGTATCCAAATACTCCCTCAAGAAATACTTTGGATCACACAATTGAAACAATTGTGCCTTCTCACTATCAAAGCTGTAATCAGCTCTTGAAATAGTTTCAAGCAGCTATAAAGGCGGCAATCATGAACTCATTCGCCCAAAACTCATATCATTTATCTTGATAGCTTGAAATGCCGGAGATTCCTAGGAAAGTCTTATAGCTTCCAGAAAAAAGTCTGTCTAACGTAGGTTATTTTGATGGAAGCCTTATTTATAAAACGGAAATATCTCATATTGTGCTTTATATATAGCTATCTTTTGAATGCAACAGCATCGAATTCTTTGCTTTAAACACCTGGAAACGCTTAAAAACAGCTAACGGCAAAGCGTTCAGTTCACATCTAGATACCTTATAGAAAAATTGCACAAATATTGTAATTAAAGGGATGAGTGAAGTTCACAATATGAAAGAATTCATCGTTGTGGTGCAGGGTCCCCCAAATTTACGCTGTGTGAGCTAAATCGTGAGACTGCACTTGAATGGCGGGCGGATAGAGCAATGAAACCCCATTGTAGCGCGAACGACTTTGTCAGAATTATTAAGATCCAAAAATTATATGCGAAATTGCTCGCGCTGAAGTGGTCACATATGAAACTCTTGCGAGAGAAACACACATTTTAAGCTAATTGTTCGGAAGCACAACGACGCTTTTTAACAATCACTTTTTCAATCTTGTTGAAAATTTCTTCTGACAAAAGAGTAGTCGACTGATCGCCTAACTAATGTGTTCACGTGTCGTTCTGCTTGCTGTCGCGCAGTAAAACGTTGTTACTTCCGAAGAGGCTGTTAAAAGTGCACATCTTTAAAGAGTCGCTCAAGAGTCGCATACTAGCGATCGGTTGTAACCGTCTACTAACGATCGGTCGTAACTGTTTCAGCATTTCACAACTAAAACCATACAAAGATACAGAGATACAAAGACAGCTGCAGTTTCATCGATTCCCGTGTCGATGCAGCTGAGAGCCACACATGGCTGTTGTGACCAGAATTTTGGAACGCCTGGTGGTCAGCCTTCTGGGCGATCCGTTGGGAAACCAGCCGGGAATCGAACCCGGGTCTCTTCGGTTAACAGGCGAAGGCTCAACCACTAAGCTACTAACTAAAACCATGCGAAATTGAAATAACAAAGTGTTGCACAGAGGCATATTGCTCGGCCCAAATTCGAGTCATAGTATTCCACACGATTGACGAATGCGGTTTCCGAGCCGCTGAAACCACAGTTACTGCGTTTGCTTTCTAGAAATGCAATACTATGAAATGTTGGCAATTCCATCGAATATGTCCAAGTCACTGAGTCAGAAGATTGGTAAAAAAAAAATCTTTCATTTCGTCTTTCGATTGATATCATAGTTTCGTGCACAAAACGGATTTATACGTATTCTCGTATTTCGATGCAGGAATAGATTTAATAAACACAGAATGATCTTGGTAGAGATACCCCAAGAAAATTCCCTTTCTTCTATGAGCATCGCGACCTTAGGAGCACTATTTTATTGTGCGCTTCGTGAAACTGGTATTCCTTTTTCTCTCCTTGTGGGTGCTGTGAGATGATTTGAAGAACGAAAAGGCAATCGCTTTGATTGGTTCAATAACGGCTGCCCATCGTTTTATCGACAACCACTTAAGAGGCCAAGGTAAAATTTCAATCGAAATGCCTCTCTTAGATTTGTTACGCTCACTCATATTGTCCATTTTTTGCGTGAACAAACCTCTCCAGATAGAGATAGGCATAAAGAGAGAGGGATTGAGAGGAAATGAGGGAGAAAGAGAAAAATAAGGAGAAAGAAAAAGAAGAAAAAAAAAGAATTTTATTTGGTTTCACGATCGCTGCGATTAAAACTGCTGAAC
Source organism: Toxascaris leonina (assembly GCA_022844705.1). NCBI lineage: Eukaryota > Metazoa > Nematoda > Chromadorea > Rhabditida > Ascarididae > Toxascaris > Toxascaris leonina. The sequence continues at coordinate 8,719 of JAARMF010005505.1, forward strand.
AATAAAGAACTAAAAAAGCATCAGGAAATGGTGAGAAATTTTTGAAAATATGCGAAATGCAATAAACGCAAATCAAATGGTGGAAGAATTCGAAGAAATAACGATATCGCAACGTTTGATCTGCGTCTTATAAAATGAGTTTCCTAAAATATAATGCTTGTGTAGAATAAAATATGGCACTCTTTATATGCCATTCTTTTTAGTTAATGAGGAAAAATGCATAAACTTTCATCTAGATGAAAATATCGCATCCAAACAAATATGCCTTTAAAACTTTTTATGCGAAAAAAAACTAGTAAGCACACACGTAAGGAAAAGCACATAATAAAAGATCGGGAAAAGAATTGTACCTTGGATTTCGAATGAGTGCAGTATTCTTTTTCTTTTTCTTTTCTTTTTTTTTTTTTTTGATCGCCGCCGCATCATCGAAAATGCTTCGTGCTGCCTGCTGGCGATGCGCTCTGCACGCAAGGCGCTCGCACACCAACGCAGTTTCCTGAAAGCGCTGTGATCAGATTTTGCGAACACTTCGGATTACTAGAGTGGTGCATTATGATGTTTATTCACATAGTGACTCGAGATGAGCTTTTTCTATTTTCGACCGTTGAGATGGTGCTATTGAAAAATGAACAACAAATGAAAGAAGCGCGCTGGTCGTTCGGAGGTAATTCTTGCGCAACTGATAAATAGCCATACCGAAATTATATCAAGTACTATGAATTCGTGGCAGTACTCTTAGTATTTTCATTTACAACTTTCCGCAATTCAAAAGAACGATGTAACAGCCGCCTTGATTTGCTTTTTGTGCAGGTTGTACTTGCTAAAATCTTTTTCCTCACGCAACATTTGTTGTCATTTCTCCTACATATGGCTACTCGTCGTGGAATGTACGTATCGAATATTACAGTCCAAATAACTGCTACAACACACGACACTGGCAAATTTTCGAGCTCTCTTCACACCTAAAACTATGCAACTAATCGAGAAGAATCGAGCTGATTTTGTAGGTATTAGTTTCTTTTGGCTGAAGATTGTAGATGACAAATCCCATATCTTTCTTCTCGTGAATTACTCATGAAGAAAAGCTGTGGTGGGAAGCACAGACACGTACGCATGGACTGATAAGCCGAAACTATGGTACATACAGTAAACGGAATGTTCATAAGAAAGGCATTTCATTCTGGCGCGATTCATGCTCTTAAATCCATCATCTCACAGATTACAACTCGGCGTCACATACCGGCCGACGAGCCCAATCTCACTCCAAAATAGTTTAGTTGCTAGGTCGGCATAAAAAATACACGGAAGTGATAATCTAACAAGTCGAGAATATATTGGAGAAATGCGCAAATCATTTCGAAAATAAATGAAAGTAAGAATTAATCTTTGGCATCAAATTTTGAGGCAGTCACATAATCCTACACTACACCATCGTAAGCGATCGATTTGCTGTGCCATGCTGTAAATTCCCCTCAAAAAACTACTGCACTACGCCGTGCTAAATTTGGCTTCGTCAAATTTGTTTGAACTGGCATCCATCTCACGCTACAACAAGTATGCTACGACATAACACGCTATACTAAACATTGTGCTTGGAAAAGCTGAAACACTGCTCATGAGGTTTTCCTGAGACTTGAACTGAATAGTGGAAGTGAGAAAGCGTCTATACTAAACCTAGCCCATTCTTAAAAAACAGCTGTGGCTTACACTTGAAACGATGAGATGCTTCCAGCACACTCTAAGCTTATCCCAATCCACCATTCGAACAGAGTATTATGCACGCCAGCCATAACTTGCTTGACGGCTTATCGCTTTGCAGGCCTCTATAATTTTCCCTCATACGTACCACACCTAAATACATCGTCTCGAGCAATTTCTTTCTAACCACCGAATCGAGACAACCTACTGCCTCGAACTTAGAACCATTATTAGAATGCCATATAGTACTGTACCAACAAACATTGCTACTAATTAAGGTGGGACGAAGACCTATACATACATGCGTGTGCATACAGATAGAGACGATTGCGTTTTCTACAAGCGAGGTTAATATGAATATGGTTTCATTCGCCAATGCAATTGATGACACCGATTTATTGACGATGAAAAACGAATACAACATGCCCTAAAATGGCTTCATACTACCAAATCATTTGTTGAAGAGAACAAAATGTCGTGAAACATATTAGCAGCATGCAATTTCAACAACACCTCAAAAATTTTTTCGCCTTTCTCGTTTTGAATCATGAGCAAAAGAAGCACAAAATTATATGCTTCATGCCTCAATTTTGTGTTTCTTTTTTTGGCGAACATCGATAAACGAAGAGTGGCACACATGTTCAATTATTCATTCATAACTTCTATAAAACTGCAGAAAAAAAATCACTCTCAATACTTGATCCAAGAATATGCAGCATTTGATTTCTACTAATGAAGTTTGCTCGCAAAATCACGTTCCCACCTTTCGGAAATTGTCTAAGATATGCTAATCCGCTTCAGAAAATGAAAAAACTCTGCAAATTAAAAACAAAAAAAATAGAAATAAAAATAAAAATAGAAGAAATGAAGCAAATGTAAGTGAAAAATGAGTCAATTGGNGAAATGAAGCAAATGTAAGTGAAAAATGAGTCAATTGGAATAAATTCGAGAAGGCGACAGATGTAATGCAAGAGAGCGAAGGTAAATGCACGAAGAAAAACAATATTCTTCTTTGATGAGTATCAAATTTGCATTAATGGGCATGAGACACTTTCGAGCGCCATAAAACAACAGCACCGAATAAGATTCTTATGGAACCCCTCATTGCACATAAGCTAGATAATGTGCGCACATATATGGCAGTTGAGATAGCGAAGTATTACAACTCGACATCAACATCAATATCAAACTCAATCACTTGATCACTTGATTGA
>JAARMF010005506.1:0-11626 GCA_022844705.1 Toxascaris leonina
AAAAAAATACGGCAATATTAAAAATATAAATGACTCTGGTATAACAGAAATAATAGAGCAGTTACGCACAACATTTAAAAATCCATATGTATCATTAATTTCATATATAACTAATATAGAAAACAGTAAGGCTATATTTAATAGTATTTCCAATTTATCTTCTACTATCACAAACATCAGCATAGGAATAATCGCTATAATTGTGTTCTTGATAGTTGTCTTAATTTCAAGTATGTTGATTTCAGATGCTAGAAAAATTATAGTAAAAATGAAGGCGCTTGGTTTTAGTAATATTAAAATTGTGAGTTCTTTTTTAGCTATTTATATTCCAGTGATATTTATTAGTCTAATTTTTTCAATACCTCTAGTTTGATTATTATTAACCATTTATAAAACATTAATTTTTAATTCATCACAAATTGTTTTACCAATAGCGTCATCATGAATAAATATTTTATTTGGATTAATAGGTTTATCAGTACTTTTTGGTATATCTTTTATAATTGGTTGGATTTCTACAAAAAGGATAAATTTAGCCAATGAAATTAAGTCTGCTTAGTTTTTATAAGAATTAAATAACTGTGATATACTTTAATGTGTTTAGATAATGTAATGATTTATTAAGTAATAAGGTCTGGTAATAATATGAAATCGAAAACAAAAAAATTGTTTTGTCTTTTGTTTTTTTTAGGATTAGGAATGAGTTTAATTCCTTTAATTACTGTTTTTTTAATTACTTTTAATAATTATAGTAATTCTATTGAATACACTGGTGGTAAAAATTCTGATGATATTGATTATCAAACAAAAACAAAAAGTTTTATAACAAAATTCAATAAAAATGATGGCTTATTGAGTGAAAGTACAAGTAAAATATCTTTTATTAGCGATGTTCTTAATGTTGATGAACTTGAAATTAATAAAAATTTTTTACTAAAAAATGATGAATTTAGAACATCTGTGGCAAATAGTTATGCAGAAAAAAATGATATTCTTAGAAGTAAATTATTTTCTGGTTTAAAAGAAAGAATTAGTAATACTCAAAAGAAAAAAAATTTAAATTGGACATACTTTTTTTATCAAGATGTTCTTCATTACCTTTATAGTATTTATATTTACAATGCTGATTATTTTGATTTTCAATGTTATTCTTTTAATGATAAAGAAATTAATGATATAACTTATTTTCTAAATAATAATCCTTTTAAATTAAAAGAAGATGGGACAATTAAATTAGATTTAACTATTAAATTAACAAATTTTTCTAAAAGTGATAAATTTGCATTTTTTGATATTAATAATTCAGGGAAAATGAAATACAAAGTTTCATCAAATGGAATTGTTTGATTACATATTTTATCGACCAATAATTTTACTACCTCGATAATTAAAAATAAAAAAAATAATTTATTGACTTGGTCAGTACCAATTAAGTTTGATTTTTATATTACTAAGAATAACAATAAAGATAAGCGCTACATTTATGAATATGATTCTTTTGTTTTTAATGAATATGAAAATTATTCTAATATAGTTATTAATAATGTTAGTTTGGCTTATGATCCTTACAGTGCTAATAAATTATTGGTTGGTAAGGATAAACCATTTAATAATATTTTATTAGATAAAAATACTGTTATAAATAACAAAAAAACTTTTACCAAATTAACTGATAGTTTATCTTTTAATTTTAATCATAATTATATACTAACATTGTCGGTTTTAAAAACAATTGGCGATATTTCAAATTGATTACATGTTAATTGGAATAATAATGTAAATTTATTTTCTCTAATTAAAAATAACTATGAAATTGCTAAGGATATAAGCATATTAATTGGTAATCTTTACGGAAATGATTATGTTCCTATTATTTATTCATTATTACGCTCTTCTAAATCTTGTACTGGTTCTTCATTAGATGGTAATGATTTATTAACAATTATTTTTAATAACAAGAAAATTTTAAATATTTTAATTAATAATATTTTTTCTTCTTTCAATGGTTTAAAAGGTTATGCAGATATTGTTGATAATATGTTAAATATTGATTCAATAGAGGAATTAAAAAGTAAAATTACGCTTTATGTTAATATTTCTAACCAATTTATCCCTAATGAATTAAAACCGTTACTTAATAAATTAATTAGTGATAAGAAATTTTATTTGTTTGATGATTTGTTGGATAATCAAGTTGAAATTAATCAAATAATTAATGTTATATTTAAATTGTTAAATATTGATTATTTAAATAGTAATGAATTAGAATTGTCTGCAGAACAAAAGATTATTAAATTTGTGTTTACTTGAAAGGATTTTTTGTTAGACGCTATTTATGCGTCTGGCAATAACAAAGGTTCAACTTTTAAAACTATTTTTTCAAAAATGTTTGAGAATATTTCTATATTGGATCCTACAATATCAAATCAATTGCAAACTGATAGAAATTTATTGTTAGATATATTTGATTTACTAAACATTAATTTAAAAAAAATATTAGCAGATAATAAAAATGACGATAATTTTCAATTATTAATTATGATGTTAAAAATTTTTTTGTTTGATAATCAAGAAATAGTAATGGATAATAAAGCAACTGAAAAGTTTTTGGAATGTATTCAAAATTTACTAAAAGAGATTGATTTGTTAATCAGTGATATTAAAATAACTTATGAATATGATTTAGTAAATAATAAGTTAATAAAAGCGGAAAGCAAGATAATTATTTATGAAAAAATAAATGAATTTAATAATGCCATAACTAACGATTCTTACATGAATAAAGTAACAGTTACTGAAACTAACGATAAATTAATTGTGGATAGTTTAAATTATGCTTATAAAATTGAAGTTATTAAAAATTTTGGAATTAAATATTCTTTTATTAAAGCAATTTTAGCATTTTTTCCAAAATCAAAAAGTATTGCTCAAATTTTCGGTACGATTTTATACAAAAATTATGATGATAAATTTTTCATTAATGGTACGAAATTTAGTTATATAAAAGAGAAGATTAAATTAAAAAAATTTATTATAGAACCTATTTATGATGCAATTACTGATCAGGCAGTTAATGAAATAAATAACAAAATACCTTGATTTATACCTATTAGTTTCACTCGTAATAATTTATTAGATTCGGTTAAGTATTTAATATGATCTATTGTTGTTCATGGTAATAATGTTTCATTTTATGATTTTATATCTGAAGTGTTAATAGGTAACGGTCAAATCAATGATAAAGATTATTGACTAAATCTAAATTCACTTTTAATTAAAATAGGTTATAGTGGAAAAAATATTGTGGTTTTACCAGCTTATTGTAAAGACAAAAATCAAATAATATTAGATTATCAACTCGTTAATTTATTACAGAATATTGAAGTAAAGAAAAATAATGTTAAGTTCAACAGTAATATTGATTCATCTATGGATTGAAAGTATAAATTTTTAAATTTTGGTAAAAATTTAAATAAAATATTTTCTGATTTTTGCAATAATTTTTTAAAAGATATTTGTAATCGTTCATATTTATCTCATGTTATTTTACAGCTAAAAATAATTAATAGTGGGATGTATATTGTTAACGAAAAAACTCTTGGAATTAATGTAGAACCTGATTTGTATAGAAAAGATAAAGTTGTAAAATTAAAAAATATTAATGAACTGCTGCAAAGTAAAATAAACGTTGATGAAATAAACAATATAACTAATGAAAATGATCTTAAAATTTTAGAAATGAAAATAAATAAATTACTCTATGACAATAATTTTAATTTTGACAATATAGTTACAAAAATTAATAGATTTAGTATTTATAATACTTTTATAAATATTAATGAAAATGTTGATAAAGCAACAATGAAAGAACTTCTTACTGAATTAGGGTTTAATAGATTTATATCTTGATTAGTTAATATTTTTACATTAGGAGTGAATATAAGTACAATTTATAACGTGGATACGTTTAGTTGCAGCATAATGTTACCGTATAACATTGTTGATACTAGCGATCCTGAAAACCCAAAGTATGTTAATGCTATAAATGTAAATAAAGATAATAGTAATTTTGTAATCAAAAAAATTGCTTTAAGTATTTTTGGAATTGAAATCCCATTAAATTAATTAAGTATTTATATATGTAAATATTTTGAATTTTATTGATAATTTATTAATTTTAGTTAAATAAACATATGTTATAATTAATGTAATTTATATGCCCAGAAAACATTTAATTGCTTCAAAGACTAATAAACAACAGCAGAATAATGCTAAACTATGACAAAAATTAGTGAGAGAGATTAGAGCTGCTGTTTCTGTTGGGGGACCTAATCCTGATACCAACCCGCGTTTAAAAGCGGCGATTGACAGAGCTTTAGATAAAAATTTATCTAAGGATTCTATTGAAAAAAATATCAAAGGCGTTCAAAAAGACGCAAAACTTTTAGTAGATAATGAATATGAAATATTTGGACCTCAAGGTGTAGGTATTATTGTTCATACATTAACTGATAACCAGAATCGTGTAATGGGTAATATAAATGGATATATTAGTAAGTTGCATGGTACTTTAGGTAAGCAGAATAGTGTAAAGCCGTTTTTTAATAAGCATGGAAAATTTGTGATAAAAAAAGATAATGTTACTGAAAATCAGTTGATTGATATGTTGGTGAATCACAATATTGTTGATATACATAATAATGAAGATTTATTTGAAATTATTGTTGCACCATTTGATTATTATGAAGTAAAGGAAATATTAATAAAGAATAATCTAAATTTAATTGAATCTAATTTAGAATTAATACCGGTATCGATGGTAGAAATAGATGAAAATACTGCTGAAAAACTAAAAATATTTATTAATTCTTGTGAACAAGATGATGATATTCAATGAGTAGTTAATAATGCTGTTTTAAAAGAATAATTTTTTAAATTATTTTTTATTATTTTTGTTAATGGTGATTTCTCTATATAATTTATAATTATTTGTACAATAAAATAACTTATTTTTGGGAGGCAAGATCATGAAAAAGGACAAGACAATTAAATTTAAATCTTCGTCAAAAGAAATGGAACAGTTTGAAAGAGTTAAATTAGACGAAACTAAAGTTATTAATTTTTCTAGTATTGGTTCAAATCTTGATGAAATACATTTAGAAGAATTGAAATTAAAATTAAAAAATGCTATAGATAAAGGAACCAGAAAAAATTTAAAAAAACAAATAAAAGCTTTAGAAAAGACAATCGCTAAATCTAGAAAGTAAGTTAACAAAAATTTTCATGTTTCTTAATTTAAATGCACATTCACATTATTCATTATTACGCTCATTGTTAAGTGTTGATGATATTATTTCTTTTTCTTTACAAAACAATATTCCTTATGCTGCAATTACCGATATAAATACAATGGCGGGAATCGCGGATTTTTTTTTTAAATGCAAAAAAAATGGAATAAAACCAATTATTGGATTAGAAATTTCTTATGAAAATCAAAAATTAATTTTAATTGCTAAAAACAATAATGGTTATAAAAATTTAATTAAAATTTCTTCCTTCATATTATTTGAAGAAAAGTATAAATTACAAAACTTTTTGAATGGGATTATTTTAATTTCTTATTCGTCAAATATTGGTAATGAAATTAATTTAAAAGAAGGTGAAAATTTTTTTGTTGCAGATAATGTTAGTAAAAATAGAATAGCCATTCAGACAGCAAATTATCTACATAAAGATGACTTCTATATTCCTAAGTTACTAGAATTAATAAAAAATGATGAGACTATTGATAGTATCGATGAATTAAAAAATATTGTTGAAAATAAATTTGAATATCTTCTAACTGAAAAAGAAGCGGAAAAAAAATTTGACAAAATTGCATTGAAAAATCTTGAAGTTGTGGTTAATTCATGTAATGTGGATTTAGATAAATTAAAAACCTCAATGTTACAATACCCTTTGCCAAAGAAAACTACTAGTAAAAAATATTTAAATTCATTGTGTTTAAATGGATTAAAAAATCGTGTTGGAAAAGTTGTTAAAAAAATTTATGTTGATCGATTGAATCATGAATTAGAAGTTATAAATAAGATGGGTTTTAATGATTATTTTTTAATAGTTTGAGATTTTGTTAATTATGCTAAAAAAAAGAATATTTTAATTGGACCTGGTAGAGGGTCGGCGGCTGGATCTTTAGTGGCTTATGTTTTAAATATTACTGATGTTGATCCAATAAGTAACAATTTATTTTTTGAAAGATTTTTGAATTTTGAAAGACAATCAATGCCAGATATAGATATTGATGTTATGGATACTAGACGTGAAGAAATAATTAGTTATTTGTTTGAAAAATATTCACCAAAAAAAGTCGCATATATTGGGACTTATCAGAAAATAAAAGCAAAAATGGCTATTAGAGATGTCGGAAGAGTATTAAAGGTACCTTTAAAAGATATTAATGATATTACTAAAACTATTTCATCAGAGTATGATGAAGATTTGTTAGCAGCAGTCAACAATGTACCTGATTTTAAAGCTAAATCATTTTTATATTCAGATTTAATTAATGTGGCACAAAAATTAATTAATTTACCAAGACAGACTAGCACACATGCTGCAGGAATTGTTTTGTCTAATTGTTTATTAACGGATATAATTCCGATCCAAAAAGGTATAAATGATTTTTCTCAAACACAATTTAGTATGGAGTATTTAGAATATTTTGGATTAATAAAAATAGATATTCTTGGCTTAAGAAACTTAACTGTTGTTGATAACATCTTGAATCAAATATTAAAAAATAAAAATAAAAATATTGATTTAAATAAAATACCCAGTGATGATTTTAAAACATTTTTAACAATATCTAAAGGTGAAACAGCAGGAATTTTTCAACTTGAATCAAGTGGAATGCGCAATTTATGTATGAAATTTAAACCAAGAAGTATTGAAGATATTTCAATTATTTCTGCTTTATATAGACCTGGTCCTATGCAAAATATTCCGCTTTTTCTTAAAAGAAAAAATAAATTAGAAAAACCTAATTATATAAACGACGAAATAAAAAAAATTTTAGAACCTACGGAAGGAATAATTGTTTATCAAGAACAGGTTATTCAAATCGTACAAAAAATTGCTCATTTTTCGGGAGCAAAAGCCGATTTGTTTAGAAGAGCTATTTCCAAGAAAAAAATTAAAGAATTGGAAAAATTAAAGAATGATTTTATTAATTCATCTATTAAAAATGGTTATTCTAAAGAAATTGTTTCAAAAATTTATGAATATATAAATAAATTTGGTAATTATGGATTTAATCATAGTCACTCATATGCTTATTCTTTATTAGGATATAAAATGGCATATTTAAAAACTTATTATCCCATGGAGTTTTATTCTGCCTTACTTAGTTCTTTAGATAGTACTAATTTAAAGTTTAAACATTATGTTAAGGAATTAAATAAATTTAATTTAAAAATTTTATTGCCATCAATAAACGATTCAGAAATTTTTTTTAAAATAGAAAAAAACTTTCTTCGTTTTGGATTTAATTGTATAAAAGGTTTAGGATCTGAAGGGATAAAAAAAATTTTATTGACTAGGGATACTTTTAAAAATAAAAAGTTTCCTTCGTTGGAAGTAGCGTTTAAAGAATTAATTGTCAATGGAGTTAATAAAAGTCAAATGGAGTTGTTGATTTATTCTGGTTGTTTTGATGCTTTTGAGAAAAATAGGTTGTTATCACTTGAAGTTTTAAAACAAGCTATTGAGTATTCTCAATATTCAAAAATTACAAATTTAATAAAAAATGCTAAAGACTATTTTTTTACTAACTCTTCCTTTTTAATAGATATCAATAAAATTGATAAAGAAAAAGTTTTTTTGACTAAAAACAATATTAAAATTCTTAAAGAAAAAGAAATGGAAATTTTAGGTTTTGATTTTTCCGATTTTAATAAAAAATAATATATTGTAAAAAGGCGAGCAATATGTCTGAAGAATTGTTAAGCGAAAAAGCGATTGTAATAGATGGTAATTCATTATCTTATAGAGCATATTATGCAACTATAAGCCAACTTGATTACTATGAATCTAATCCTGATTTAGTTCCCGTAAATGCGGTTAAAACTATGTTGATTATGATTCTAAAACTTTTAAAAAAAAATCAGTATAACTATGGTTTGGTAGCTTTTGACACAGAGAAGCCAACTTTTAGAAAAATTTCGTTTGAAAATTACAAAGCAAACAGAAAAAAAACACCAGAGAATTTAATTTCTCAAATAGTTTTAATTAAGGAGGCTTTGCAATATTTAGGATTTAAAATAATGAGTATTGATGGTTATGAAGCAGATGATTTGATTGGTAGTTTTACAACTATGATGAGCGAGTCAAAAATTCTAACCCATATATATTCATCAGATCATGATTTACTACAATTGGTTAATGAAAATGTTAATTATTATATTTTGAAAAAAGGAATTAATGACATTACTAGTGTAGATATAAAAAATTTTTCTAATGTTTTTCATGGTTTACAACCTAAACAAATTCCAGAATTTAAGGGAATAGCTGGTGATTCATCTGATAATTATATAGGGATTAAAGGCATTGGTAAAATTACCGCAATTAAATTATTAAAAGAATTTGGAACTTTAAGTGAAATTTATAAAAATTTGCTGTTAGTTCCTGTAAAAGTTAAAACACTTTTAGAAAAAAATTATGAACAAGTTTTTAAGTACGTAGAGTTAGCTACTATTAAATGTGATCTGTTTAAAAATAAAAAAATTCAAAATTTTATTTTGGGTAAAATAGATAAAGAAAAAATTTTAAATTTTTTTAAAATTTATCATATCAATAATATGGAAAAATATTTATTTTAAGTTTATGCCTGAACTACCTGAAGTGCAAACTGTCATTAATGAATTAAGAAAAAAAATTATTAATAAAAAAATTATTAAAATTTCTGTTTTACTTCCTAAATTATTAAAAAATTCAAATCAATTAGATTTTAGTAATTTTTTAAATAATCAAAAATTTTTAAATATCACGCGCTTAGGAAAAAATATTATTTTTCATTTGAGTAATGATAAAAAAATGATTGTTCATTTGCGCATGGAAGGAAAGTTTATATTAATTTCAAAAAATGAAATCAAATTTAACAATAAACACAATCATATTTATTTTTATTTAGATGATGGTAAAGTATTAGTATATCAAGATACAAGACAATTTGGAACTTTTAAAATATTTGATAATAATGAGTATTTAAAAAAAGAAGAATTTAAAAAAATTGCATTGGATCCGTTAGATAATAAATTAAATTTTTTATATTTAAAAAACAAATTTAAAAAAAATTCAAAACCAATTAAAAGTTCTCTTCTAGATCAAACAATAATTTCAGGTATTGGAAATATATATGCTGATGAAATTTTATTTGAAGCGAATATTTCTCCTTTTAAAATAACTAAATTTTTAACTGATAAAGAAATAAATAGAATATTGATGTTTTCAAAAAAAATTTTATTAAAAGCAATTAAATATAAAGGTACCACATTGTTTACCTTTAAATTCGATAAAATTCACGCTGGAGAATATCAAAAGTTTTTAAAAATACATTCAAGAAAAATAAAAAAATGTTTAATATGCAACGAAAAAATTTTAGTAACTAAAATAAATGGAAGATCAACTTTTTATTGTAGGAAATGTCAAAAATGTTAATAGCTATAACTGGATTAATTGCTTCTGGAAAAACTACTGTTAAAAATATTCTTGAAGAATACAATTATACTACTGTTGATATGGATGAAATAGTTAATAAGTGATATCATTATCCTCATAAGGGATATAAAATAATTAAAAAAACATTTGGTAGCGATTATGTTAATAAAGAGTTCGTAGACAAACGTAAATTATTATTAACAATAATTAACGATAAAAGTAAATTTTTTTTACTAAATACTGTATTGAGACCACTTTTTCTAAATTTTTTAGAAAAGCTTGAAAAAAACAATAAAAATTCAATGATTTTTGTTGAAATTGGCAATTTAATGGGTAATTTTAATTATTTTGGTAAATATTTTACTAAAGTTATTATGGTAACGAGAAATTTCGACAAAAGAAAATTGGTATTAAAAAAAAAATATGAAAAAGTGGAAAACTTTTCCACAAATGATGTGGAAAAAATAGAAAACACATTTAAAGTAAGTAATTTTTCGCCTGATTTTATTGTGGAAAACAATGAAGATATAGAAAAATTACGAAAAAAAATTATTTTTTTAGCACAAAAGATAGAATAAAAATTTAAGATATGATTCGCAAAATATATTTTATAGCGGAGAGGAAAATACAGTTTTTATGGAAAGTGTGAAATACTTGTACAAAGTTAATACCAGTTTTGGTTTCACTTTTAATAAACGTATTCTTCTATACTTGTATTTGCCTATAATTGGTCAATATTCTTATACGCTATATAATTGACTCGTTGAAGAATCAAATTTGCAAACAGAATTGATAAACATTCAAAGTAACCATGAAAGAATTTTACTTTCTCTGAATTTTTCTTTGGAAGAATTTTGTGAAGCTAGGAAAAATCTTGAAGCAATCGGTTTGATTGAAACTTTTTATACTCAGAGCAAAAATATACCATGTTATATATATAAGATTATTCCACCTCTTTCATATGAGAAATTTATCAATAATGGTAAATATAAAAAGTTGTTAATTAATAAAATAGGAATGAACGAATTTGAAAGAATAAATTTAGTTTTTAAAAATCGCGGTTTTAATAAAGATTTAATTAATGTTTCTACAACTTTTGAAATGAAGTTTAATAGTCAAGAAATAGATGAAACTGAATGTTTTAATTTTATTGCTTTGAGTGATGAAATAAATAAAGAGTTACAAGCTCCAGTTTTAATTAATTCTGAATCTTCTAGTATTATTGAAACTTTTTTTAAATGTCATAATTTATCTTTTAACGAAATTAAGAAATGTCTTTTATCTTCATTGGTTGAATTACCAGTTGGTTATGGTGTTGATAGCGATTTATTGAATAAAAATTTATTATCTCTAATTTATGTTGATCCTAATAGTTCAATTGAAAAAAATATTACCCTATGTAGAGATGAAAATATTTTTCATGATGTGCAAATGAATGAACATCAAAAAAATAAAATAATTAGTGATTATAAAAATATTAATAGTGATAAATATATGTACTGTATTCAAAAATGTTCTCTAGATGAGGAGCAAATAAAATTATTGAAATATTTAAGAAATATATCTTGCTTACCTGATCCTATAATAAATGTTATGATTGATTATAGTGTTTATAAAACTTATGGAAAAATTAATTCAAAATACTTAATGCGAATGGCAAAATCAATTAATTCTTTTAATTTAAAAACTGTTGAAGAAGTTTTAAAATATTTACAATCATTATCATCAAAATATTTGTCATCTGCGAAAACTGATAAAAAAAGTGACGATAATAAATTAATTAATTTGAACAAAACAAGTAATTTGTCTAGTCAGCAATTAAATGATGATTATAGTTGAGATGTTGAAACAAAATAATAATTTATTTATGAAAAATATTAGAAATATATTTAGTTATACAACTGATAAAAAA
>JAARMF010005508.1:0-11626 GCA_022844705.1 Toxascaris leonina
AAAAAAAAACGATAACCGCATGCGATCGGTTGACACGGCTGTAAACGGCAAATCTCAGTTGGTGCGATTAAGGTGAAAACGAAACCAATTATAAGAGCAATTAATTCCCAATACTTCATCTCAGCTTTAGAATGAAATATTTTCGATTCCACTATCAATGAAATCTGACGTTTGCGAAATGATAAATGCGAAGAATAAATGATTCAAGAATTGTTGCAATGGGAGGCAGTGAAGCTTGGCAAGCCGTAAAGTATATCTTTAGGGCTATTTATGAACCGATTCGACGAACAGGTTTAACGAATTATTCTAAGCCGGTTCTATTACAAGAACAAGCCTATGATGGTAATTTTTTGAAGCGCCGCTATGATGCTCAACCAACGTTCCACATTGGCAGTATTTGCGCTAAATGCTTATAGACATATAGGATTTGAAGCAGTTGGAATTGAAAATTACGAAATCCGTCTAAAATTACGATTTTATCTCTAAATATTTTTGAGACATCAGATAATCGAACATTTCCGTGACGTTTCCCATCAACTATTCACTAAACGAACAATTTTTCTCGCATAGCAGTTGAATTGGCCATTCTGGGGAATGTTATTAGTACGCAATTTTTATCGCTCAATGAAACTATTGGTCAAGATTGACGATTTGAATTGCTATAAAGAAGACTAGAAATTTATCGTTTTTGAACGTTTATTGAGTTCGATGTGTTGTTCCGAACGTTGAAAAGATTGTTTGAACGTTCATAATTGTTGAAAGAATCGTTGTCTTGTTCAGTTTTCAAACGAATTGTTAAGCTTAGCAATCCTAATGATTATACAGCCTCCAACATCAGCAAGATGATCTAAAAGATAGTGGTGTCCTTTATATCCCTCAAGCCAAATTCTTCGCGGATACACCTGTAATAACACCTTTGTCGCTACGCATCGCTGCTATTATTTAACCTCAAATATCAAAAGCATTTGATATAGTAGACTGGTATCGTTTAGAAAATGCCATTTATCATATGAGATGATGCTGGAATATCAATAATTAAATGCTTTTTGAGGAAATTCGACAGGTATAAGCACCTGAATATGTGTCGTAAGTGGTGTCTTTATTGACGCCATAGTTGCAAATGTGACGAATATTTTTGTAGTCGATAATATATTCCCGCATTGCAAATGAGTAGAAAGATGCTAACCTCAATGAACTATGAAAGGGGACACTTGGCAATGTTGGGAGACCGGAAGGATTGGGAGACAAAAATAGGTGATCAAACAGATCTCTGACAACAGCAACATTGTAACTGCAGACATTAAATGATAGGAGAATTCCCNCCCCCCCCTCCTCCCTCTCTCCCCAAGGCTGAACAGCGAACACTATGGATAAAGAGCACTCACACGTTAAGCATTTATTTTTTCGGTAATTGAAGGTGGTATCTTATCATAACCAACGAAAGAACGGTGATCGGGTTGGTCACCACGCCTTGATTCATCATATTCATATTGTGAGCGTTAATGCCTCACAACTGCGTGCAATAGGTGGAATTAAGTAAAGGTGTGAACAAATGCGATAAGTTTGTTCTATTCTTTGTTCATGCAAATTCTGGGCGAATAGCCACAATGAAACCAAAAGAGGTGGAAAATACAATCAAATTGTGTTTGAAGGAATATTAAACTTCCTTTGAGCTTAGAGTTCTTTGTTTTTGGCTATAGGACTGCTTGACAACTTCCGCTACTAGCAAACATATGCTTATATGCATCTTTAGCTTATAGTGTGATGAGGAGAATAAACTGCATTGGATTGGTCTTGTGCTGGAAAAATCCTCACCATTAAACTGAATCTGCAGTGAATTCATCAGAAAGATAATAATCTACGAGAAAATTTATGCCTATAAGTACTAAAGCAATTGGTATACCATTATAGTTGAAGTGATGAGTGGAATTTCTTTAGTGACTTCATTACGTAATCATCGAAGAATATAATTCACTGTCTTTAGCAGTGGATAGAAGGATAGATGCACCCATTTATGAAACATTACACGAATTCTATCGAATAGCATGGATATCTTTTTGAGTAATTAAAATCCTCAAATAAAAGATTGCCAAAAATATCGAATTAAATATGCCGAGAGGAAAGACGGATATATAAACAATGCAAATAGTGGGATTATTTGCATTGAATCTATTGTCATAATTCTTTCAAAAATTTGGCATCTAAACATTTAAATGATCAACAATGAAATTCACAGATAACAGTCACACATATAAGCATGTCGAATTGTAAATGTATGAAAGTGATTCGCGTAATGTCGTTTGTTTGGAAACTTTTCGGCTGAAAAACGGAAATTGCTTCCGATTTTCAATAGCATAAAAACTCATAATAAATTCTATTAACTGGATTGGATCTATGCATTTCGATGGACACAATCTTCACATACACGCAGAAACACAAAGAACCTGTCTGCACGCAATAGCCGTTCAGAATTTGGATAGTCGCACATTTTCGATGAGATAAAGCAATGTCGCACATGAATAAAACCACTCTATTTAAATAATAAATATATATATATATATATATATATATATCAATACAAATTGAAGAAAAATAGTAATGCCAAGGCTATGTAGGGCTTGACGAGAACATTAAAGCTCTTTTCATGCTCTAATATCTTCTATTCTCACCCCTTGCTCAGGAGAATAGAGTCTGCATTTTATGTCGATTATTGTTCTTTCTAAAAGATGCCAGGGAATAATTTAGGCTGAACGAAAAAATCTTCTCTACTGATTCTATTGTATCATTTCTCGTGTCTTTCTTCTAAAGACTTTCATATGTTTCGATCAAAATATTGTCATTGGTTTTCGAAGGATACAAAAGCAAGAAACCTCAAAGATTGCGTTGAAGAAATAGAGTTATGTATGCAATTTGACTCTAGCGAGCGACTGGTAATAGGCATGAGGATAACCGAATCGGGTATTAACAGTGGCAATTGGCCTGCAAAAGTGCCACCATTTGAGGTAAGCACGACTTTAAATTGTCCCTCATAGACGGTGTTCGTCGCTGGTTGGTTCATCAAAAATCAGCTTGATTCACCATTTGGGAGGGTCTTAGAGGGAATCTATTTGCCGCAGAATATGGTCGACGGTAGTATTAAAAGAATCCGGTTTGGCTTCAGTGCTGCAATTGGCCGTCTTATATAGTTTGCAAGAAATTCACACAGCCTGCGCTATCTCCATAGTTGAATTACTGCTGACCATAAAGAAACTAAGCCCCGTGAACAAGACAGGATGATGAACTCCACTACTACTGAATGAAATGAAATGGTTATGGATATACATTGTTATAACCTATTATGCACCATTGTGAACAAGCTTGACTTGGGAGCTCACAAGTTAATATAGTTTAGGAGAGATGTGGAAACTGAAAAATGCTTCTAATTTCTTATCAAATTCCTTATTGGTTTATCTTTTTTTGATAATCTTGCTGCAATATGTTCACCTTCACGACATTATTTATATAAGGGTTTGAATTCAGTAGCTAGGTTCCAGGTTAGGCTAGAAGGTCCACTTAATAGCTTCAGCCACCTTATGCGAACAGTATGGAAGCCTTTTGACCGTTCAGTCATACTTCCGATTAGAAAGAATACCGCAAAATAAATCAAGCCAGCACCTCACTCCCTCCCCCCCCCCCCCCCACCATTCGTGTACTTGCTAGGTTATCAGAACTTCACTTTCCCAGTTACCGTTAAAGCAATTAATAAAGTCGCCTTGATTGCAGTGTGTTACAGGTAAAGAAATATGTGGTCATTTTATTGCCAGCCAATGAATCTGGCAGTCTCATTCTCTTTGCATTATTTATGGATACGCATTATCGCGAATACTGCTCATATATATATATATATATATATATATATATATATATATATATATATATATATACATATAATATACGTAACGAATTCGGAAGACGTATGGATCGGTCACTCTCCGGCAGAAGAAAGACAATGCAAAAATTCGTAGATTTCATCAATGAATGGCAAAATTTTTCTCTTATTTAATTCATATGAGATGTGAAACTATGTGCAGTATGTATCGTAATTATTCGATTGAACAATTGCATTGTATCTGTGAATATTAGTAGCAAGTTTTTGCTTATATTAATCATCTTCAAATGAGCTGATTCAGCAACATTTCAGCATTTTACGAGAGCTGATNNNGTTTTTGCTTATATTAATCATCTTCAAATGAGCTGATTCAGCAACATTTCAGCATTTTACGAGAGCTGATTAAATTTGAGTGAAAACGGGAGTTTTGACTCGTACAAAGTGGTGACTAATCAGGACAGCTCAACTTTTTTTTTCACGCCTAGAAGATTCTCCTATTGCAGAAATAACCTTTGAACCCGGTCACCCTATTGCGGAAATAACCTCTGAACNNNTTCGCAAATAATTCTACTAAAAAATCTATCGTCTCTTAATTATTATTCTGAAATGTTTAATCACATTTCCACGATGATCCTAAACTGAATGGCTTCGGTAATATTGACGAGAGGACGATATAATCCGGCAACTATCTCAAAAATTGTATACTTTACTTTATTCCGTTTATTCTGTACCGTTCAACGCTGTTGCATTCTAGCTCATCATCAACCTGTTCCATTCTATTCCACTCCATTCCATTTCAGTGTTGACTCTGAGCATGGAGGAGGATGTTTGTGGGATATATGTGTGAAGTTGGCGATAATATACGAATAATTTTGCGGGTATTGTTTGCAACTAAGAAATAAATAAGCATAATCATGTCGTTCTTGAAAAAAAAAGAATACTGGTGTGTAAATATTTCTCGTTCCTGTGCTAATTGCAAAAGCTGTTGAGGGGAATGGAATTCATGAGCTATTTCGTCGCTTGTTGAAATCTTACAAAGAGAATACAGCAACGAATTGAGTAAGTTTAACTGTGGCACTAAATTTGCGCGATGGAACGTTGATGCACAACTCGCTCGAACCTGCGATAATTTGCTGATATTTTCAGCTTCTTCACCTAGATACCTGAAGTTCAAGACCAACAGCACCAAGAAACTGGCACAACTCATATATTGCGAAACGACGACGAAAGAGTTGCTTGATTCTAGCCCGAGATGAAATCGAAATCATAGGTATTTCACAACTCCAACCTTTCTCATTGTTCGCTTTTGTACCTTACTTTGTCTATCTTCTTCCGCTTTTGTTGGAGCTCAAGGCTGCTATTTACTATTCAGCACAAACACCTCTCTATCTCAACAACAAAAACATCAGCTTGAACTCTTTCGTTGAATCCCGCAAACTTCCTTATTCAAATGTCGAGACGATGATAGAAAGCACTCGATCAATTTTGTGGTGAAATGCCTGAGAGCCTCCATTTTCACTATTCTCCTCTTTTGTGACATCCTCTGCCAACTATTCTCAAGAAAATGCTCCTACCTGATCCAAATATTAATCAATTTTGCAGATTTTCCAGCCTCTTTCATGTTTTTCAAAACTTGCCGTTCACCACTAAGCATGTTGTGTTCAGTCTGAATTTATTAGAACATTTCAGAGATGGATTTTGCTTTTTGCATATAAGAAGCCAGCAAATCCAAGACATATAGAGTATCCTGGCTCGCACCGGAATTATTGAAACGATATCAATAGAAGCATATCAGACGAGTGCATCATCACGAGTTATCTTCCAAGCTTCCGCTTGGCGTTGAAAGGGTTACAGCTATTTGAATACGATGTATAAACCATGCGGTGGTCTTTACCTAATGATTACTCTAAGCAGAGTAACCTATTAGCCGAGTTCGGTAATTTTAGCTGACAGTTTCAAGGTGATTCTAATCAAGAGCATCATAAATCATCGGGAACTTCAAAGAAGCAACGAACGGAGATGTATATATAGCTCCTGCACTAAATAGAAATGCTGCTTTAGATCTCGTGTAAAGCGATCATTTCTTTCGTGGATCGTCTATAACGACTCGAGCAATCGCCACGCATCGTTTCATTCTTTTTTTCTTCATTCTTGCATAACTGACGAGATAATTATGCGTTGTACTAGCTAAAAACTCTTCAACTATTTTCTATGGAAAAGTCGATGTGATTGTGACTCGTTACGAAACGAGTTCTTATAGAGGAGTCATTACAAAAATCGGATGATGCGTAGAGAACGTGAGCATTGCAATGCTACTGGACAGTAGTGATGTTGCAAACCAGTTGTATATTTACAATTGAACAATCGTTGATATGACCGCCAAAATATTTATTTATCCTCTAAATTGCAAAATTATGCAATAATCTATACAATTTGTAAATTTTGCAAATGCACAGAGACATGGAAATCAGCTCGATAATCACTTATTGCTCTTGTAGGTCATTCGCAAATCACCATCCACTAAAATATCACAAAATATTATCGAATTTAACTATAGAATAGCGAATAAAATCAAATAATCTCTTGTTTATAGTAACATAAAAATAAGAGCGAAACGTTACAATATCACTGCAAAATAGCGAAAAAATAGCGAATTCTTGCATAATTGACGAGATAATTTCGCTAAACATTTCGTTAAATTCATTAAAGAATATTAGTTAAAATAGAAATAAAACAACTGCTCCAAATGATTCTAATTTAAGAAACTGGTCACAGCATCATTTCTCGAAACAAATATTACTGTTTGCATCGTTGGAATGGTATTTTAGAGAGCTAATATGTTGAAGCCTGTACTCTCGAAGGCGAAGCTTATTTCATTCAGAAAGCTAAACATTGAAGCTAACCGTTAATTGCCGTTACCAAATCACTTGACGTTGATCTATCATCTTCAACGCTAATAGCAGTGTTGAATGTCTCACCAGCCTGTAATGAATCGATCGCTTTTTCATTTGAATATTTAATTCTTTTTCATTCAAAAAAAATATATATATATATAATAATCAAAAATCACTCCTCTTCTACCCAATTTAAGCAACAAAAAAAACCCAGTCTAGGTGTGACTAATAATTTCCTCAACATTTCAACTCGTAAAATTTCCCTCAATATCAGAAAAAAAATAAGGAAATTATCTTCGTTGTACTTTACAACTCAATAATAATTATCTGCTCTCGTAGTGAAAATTGCCTAATGGAATAATTTTCGCTACACAAGTATTTAAAGCAAGAAATGAACGAGTCTAGAGAGTAATGCTTTCAATAGAATGTCTCAAAAAACTGGAAAGTCTCTTCATATGAAAACACTCGTCAATTGAGGTCATTGAAGAAATTACTCACATAAAATAGCAATAGTGAAAATAGACACCATAATTTGGATGGCGGAAAAAAACATCACACATGCTATGAAGCAATTTCACGATTGTAATTTATAACTCGCTCGCTTGTCATTATTTCCGTCTTAACTTCGCCTACATCTTCACAACACTATATTATTTTTTCCGAAGTCAAATACGCCGTTTCCGAGAGAAATTAATTGGTGTACAAATGAATTTCAAATATTTTAAAAATGAGAGGATTTCCGCTTCACTTTCCCATTCGTTTTCTCTCCTTTCGTGAACATTCCCTCTTTGTAGCAATTTATCTATTCATCTTTCCGAATTTGTGTTTGAAACGCGCATTAACGTAAAGTCTATGAATTTTATCGGTACTCGTTTGCGCTATCGTTTGATAGTGTTAACTTAAGAAGGTTGAATCTATTATGAAGAGATTCGATGGTATAATATGCACCAAATGGCAATCTTCAATGAATTCTTCCATATTAATTCAACAAATTTGAAAACAATTGCAGACATTCAAAGTCACCAAATCATCAACGATATCATGCATCTTATACCGCCGGAAATCAAAGGGAAACATTTGCACTAATGTTCTGCTTTATTAAAACAATTATATATTTACCCATTTCAAATAACCTATTCAACCGAGAAGTCAGATGCTTGGAATCCAATCGTGAATACTTTGTCAGTTCCTTTCGATATTTCCGTTCATTTAAATCAAAATTTTCTTCAAGACCAACAATTGACCGACGTCCCCAACATCGCAAACTATTATACTATGATACGATGGTGAACAGTATTGCCACAGAAATGCGAACTAATGACGGCTGAGTAGCCATGCATAGGGAAAGAAAATAGACAGCGTTATTGTTTTCAAAACACAACTGTGTCCTTCCAACGTCGAGGTTCTATGCATATATCCACAATGCGTCTTACTGACGTTCATTTCGTCATGGTCATTTGTCATCATAAAAAAGCATTATTTTTCTCATGCACAACTTATTCATGATGTCCTGGATATCATAGTTCACACAATACGCTGTTCTCGACGAAGTCCTCGAAGGGCATCCTGCAGGCAAGCAATTTCTCGACTTTTCCATCAGGACTTCTGCCCCGAAAAATTTCTCCTGGTCGAGGTTTTCTCATACATCACTAACTCATGATGCCCTAGGTATCATAGTTCACGGTTTGCTATTTCAATGTGAAGCACAGTCTCCGATCCTCGACGGCGTTCCTGCCAAAAATTAATTTCTCGGCCTTCTCGTCGATGTCCCATTCTCGACGGAATGCCCTTCGACAAGACCTCTTTCCCTCTTCCTCCTGGCCGAAACCCCCCCCCCCCCCACACCAAACTGGCCGTGGACAGGCACAAAAGTTAGTAATAGCGGATTAGTAATAGGACACAATTATGTAGAGAAGCTTAAAAGCATCTAAGCACTTTGCTTCACCTCTCTAGGCCGGCGACGCAAGAAGAAATAAATCGGCCTCTGTGCTCGAGGGTTTATCGACGAATTTTGTTTGACGGCCGTGTATGAGCGAACATCATTTCCAGACTTCTGATCCGAAGCTCGCCTAATTAAGCTCCTCTGAGAAACTCCAAAGTATACCGCAAACCCTCGAATTTATATTTCCCTTCGAGCCATAGCATTTCAGCTCGTCAAAGCCAAACTGTATATGAGTTTGAATCAAGGACGGCTTCTGCGAATTACTATGGTTGAGGACTGAGGAAAGGAAAAGCGGAATGAATTCAAGGCTTGAAGCGTGCCAAAGTTCCGTTGTTTGCACTCAATGCTAAACAAAGTGTATCGTAACTTTGTTAATAAAACATTTTCATACCTGCATTAAACGACGTGTGCAATAAAAGAAAAAGTGTCACTTAAACGAGGCATTGTGAATCGAATATTCCCACATAGTTCGCATCAACCAAATCCAGCATTTCTTAGACATTATCAAAGAAAAATTGCTACTATCGTCCCGGTCGAGAAATATTCATTGAGCAATGACCGAGGCCACCAAAAATGCTGACTATTCTAAATAACAGTAGGGTTATTCTAGATAAACTTTATTTGGTCACGGAAGAGATATGAATTCTTGTTGGCGGAAGGATGAAAGAAAGCGCCTTAACTAAATAATGGTCTGAGGAAATTGAGGCGTAATTTGCTTATCTAAGGCGATTGCTTCGTGAAATAGTGGATCATTTTGAAAACGCTCAACCACCAACTTACTTGTAAATCTGAATGAGAGCTGAGCTGTGTCGCACTTGAAACTGATACCTAAATAGAAACGAAATGCATTTATGGAACGATTATGACATATCGTACAGCTAATGTACTTCAATACAGTCAAATAAAACCCCATATTGTACAGTACCAAAGTTTATTATTTTAAGTACTTACTGCTCGCAGACCACCAAAAATTCCATCATAGTGGCGTGATGGACGCTTTGTGGACTTGTTATTGCAGCAAGTACTGCCCAGTATTTGGAATAGTGGCTATTGGTCACTGGTATCAGGTCACTGGTCACTGTATGGTCAGCGCCGAGCACTGCGTTGACCACACTTCGACGTCATAGCACTTAAAGAAACGGTTGTGGTAAACCGAAACATCCATATTTATACGCTCATATGTTTGCAGCATACTAAACCGTTCTTAGCAACACTTTATAATATCTGAATCCTTCTTTCCACCATCCTTTCTCATTGTCACATCTACATTCATTAGGGTATGAGGAGCGATTTCGTTCTCTACTCTTTCCTTCTCGTTTCCTCTAGGAAGAGGGATGGAAAATCATAAAGTGCATTGAACCGCCATCGTGGACTCAACCTTGCAAATGTGAGCCAGCGACTCAAGCAAACTTCAATACGCAAACCAGCCAAATCTCAGCTGAAAGATCTCAAAAATTTGACTCAAGAAAAAGCGCATAGGCGCCATTCTTTTGGTGCTGAAGCACATTTTTACTTGTTTTCACAATTCTGCATTTACTCCTCTCACCTTTCGAAGATTTTCTCACCTTCTGAAGATTCGGTCTATTCAGGTTGTTCTTTGAATAGTCGAAGTTATTTTGAATAAGGAAAGAATATAGAAAAAAAAATTAAAACCTGTGCTCACAAGAAAATACATTTCCTACCAATTGTCCACTGCGAGCGGTGATCACACTATCAGAGTTTTCGAACCATCGCGGAGATCGCTGAAAATATATCGATTTCTATTAGAAAGTTGCAGCGAATATCGAAGGTGACCATATTCAGTTGTATATTTCTTGACTTCATGACGTGGGATACCATCCTTGTCAGTCTTATGCAAACTGCATAGCAACAAAATTTCCGGTGTTGTACATCAGGTGGAAATGGTTTCCTTGATGGATAAAATAGCTAATATTAATCAACCTGCCCTCAAATTCCTATACGAGTTGCGATGATCTGCGTCCTCAAGATGCCAACAACGATTGTGGCAACTTGTATAGAAAACAATCAGTGTTTTCTACGGGAAAAGAAACTCATTCGCTATTTTTATAGAGTGTTCTATAAATTGAAGAAATGTTCGTGATTTCTCCTGCGTCCACGAACAATGATCTCCAAACTTCTGTAAAAATTTTGTAGTTCAAAAAATAAATTACAGGTTCTGATCGAGCATGTCAAAAATATCGATCAGACTTTCATACTCCGCCATGCCACCTCGTCAACGCATGAAATTCAAACTTCGCCAAAACAATGTTCTTTGTCAACCAACCAGAATGTTCTTTCATAATTTTAAAAGTCCCACAAAATTCCCTTTCAAATTACGCATAATGTCTCTGGTGGCCGATCGGTCCACCATAAAGGCAGGTCTTCCAGCAAAAAAAAAAAATAAAAAATTCGACTACTCTTTGAGAACTTCTACTATCGTGAAAGACCATAACCACAATGAGGAAATATATTTCCAGCAAAATATAAGCATATATCACCCTTTAGCCGAGTGTTTGCATGATGCAGAAAAAATGGGATAAGTTCACGTCAAATAAAATTAATTATGTAACGCTCTCGACAGGCTGCAGGCAAGAGTCCTTCAAACATTCACTGGACTTCAGAATGCGACAGTTCTCAATACATCCGCTTTCACTGAATCATCTACAGCTTATTCTCTGAACGCTTATGAGCATGCACAGCGTGAAATAGACCTATATCGAGACATACGAAAAAGCTGTTAGTGACCAGTTCCTACAACCTCAGTAAATTATATCAATGACAGTGGGCAGACGTTAAGCGCTCTAGCGGAAGCGAGGTAAGTTCGTTTCGAGGCATAACGTTTAATAAAGCTTCGGCTTTTGAATGAGTATTTGTTTGGATTTATTTTCACTTAATGTTCCAAAAAATATCCTGTTTTTGTGT
>JAARMF010005511.1:592-11622 GCA_022844705.1 Toxascaris leonina
GTGGGGTGTTTGTTTTACTGAATAGTCGCGTTATTTTATTCCCTTACACATATTGGGCATTTCTTCAAGGATCGTAGTAGTTAGGAGTTCGTTTTCTTGGATTGGAATCAAAGGGGGTATTGAAAGCAATATGCGAATTGGTTCTGACAGATGTTTGATTTGTTTTGGAGCTTGAGAAAGAAGGAACTCATGATCTGTTGGTTGGCTGTGTCGTTCAGGTGATCGATCGAGGCATATGCTTGCGCCATTTTCCTTTAAGGATTCAAATAAGCAGACATATTTTGGTAGGGACTGATGGGTTAAGGACTTAAATAAGCACAGTTAAGGACTTAAATAAGCAGAGTTAAGGACTTAAATAAGCAGAGCTAAGGATCGAAATAAGCAGAATTAAGGACTTAAGTAAGCAGAGTAAAGGACTTAAATAAGCAAAGTTAAGGACTTAAATAAGCAGACATCTTTTGGTAGAGACTGATGAGTTTGCAGATGAGGCGTCTAGCGGAGCTGTTAAAGGCGGCTGAAGAGAATTCATTCTCTTTGGAAGAGGTATTCGAACAAGCGAGAGCACTCTCGTTCGAAAGGTTTGACTGTCCCTTATGCAAGTCGGTGTTCATGTCACGTCTAGAGTGCGCAGAACATATCGAACTCGAGCACCCGATGGCTAGGATGGAGAGGCCACTCTTTTGTGAGGTATCTGTTGTCTTTATTTGTTGATTGCCTTTCAAGCTACTATCTGAGGAAAAAGATGGGGAAAGAGGAGTAGTGGAAAAGATTTAGCCATGCATTGAACAGGCTAAGTTGTTGTGAGCTACAAAATTAGCATGTTGTTCAGGCTATGTTTTAGTTATTGCGGTCTGAGGAGGGCAAACTAGCGTCTGTCAAGTTGTTATTTGCAGTCAGGAGAGTTGACGGAAGCGGAGCGCTATATCATAACCTAGATTTGTTCAAATTAGTGGCGCAAATGGCCGTTGAGTTCGTTTCGATGTAGAAGAAGCACCAAGTAGTGCACTGATATTTGAAACGACGATTATGATGAAAATGGGTTGCTGCGTCGGGTAAGCATCTTCTTATGGCCATGGGCTCAATTTTTTTTCCGGATTGCAACCTGGAATGGGGTCACAGTTGACCAGGATTCGATTCCTTTGCCAGTCTAGCCAGCTAGTTGGTGAGGGCTTATCTGTGGCAGTTCCCTTGGCTGCTATAGAGGTTTTACTTTTAGTTTTGTTCCAACTCTAATGTGAGAGAACTTGCAAAAAGCATGTGCCGAATAGCAAGAAAGATAGAGCAACTATCCAGGTAATTAGGTATTCATCAGGTAAACGTAACGGTATTGTGGAAATCGAAACGATTTAGCCGCAGTTCGAAAGCTGG
The DNA here is from genome assembly GCA_022844705.1 of Toxascaris leonina. NCBI lineage: Eukaryota > Metazoa > Nematoda > Chromadorea > Rhabditida > Ascarididae > Toxascaris > Toxascaris leonina. The sequence goes on from JAARMF010005511.1 coordinate 1,961, forward strand.
AGGAATGGGTGTATTGGTGATGTAGGCAGGAAGTAGGTGTAAGCAGGAAATGGGTTGTAAGCGGGAAGTAGATAGTAAACTGGTGTAACGCGGAACTGGAAACTAAGCAGGACACTGACTGTTTTGCTGCAGTATTTTCTGGCGGACGACTAAAATTGAAGCTAACGTTGAGTAGGGAGAAGGGCGAATAGAAGTTTCTTGGGCAGTAAAATATTGAAGAAATGGCATAAAATTTATCACAAATAATGAGGCGAATACGTGAGCTTATTATATTTGGGTATTTTTGAGTTGAATGTATTTGATATGACGTAGTGATTCGGCTAGCTTGAACTATAGTAAAGTTTGGCTAGTGAAGTTTTTGCGAAAGACGAAACGAACTGAAGTGTTTGTGGATATTTCCTAGCAGTCTGATATTGGGAATTAGGTGGGAAAACCACATGAGAATGTATTATTCCAGATTGGATTGACATTAGGTAGTGAAAACCCTTTAGTAGGGCTTAATACATTTGATGCGAAGGATAAGAATGTGAATTATATTTGTCAGATTAAGTGAGATCTCATTGTTTCTCGGTTTTGCGCACTAGTTGGGCAAAAGCTAAAGAATTCTTATAAGCATTGCTTGGTAGTTTGCTTAATTTTGTATTTTTTTAAAGGTTTGTTTGAAAACGTTCGCCGATCGCAAATCAATGGAGCAACATGAGAGTTATCATAAACGTGTGCATCTCCTTATCGAGCATGGTGATTTAGAGGTAATTTTAAGTTATGTAATTTTCGCAAATATGTTTTAGAGGGGTATATCTGAAATGATACATGTGTATAATTCGCTGTCTATATTGTTTTGATTAGAGAGTGATAGCAGTCGAGGAAGCTGATAGACGTAGAATAATTTGTTGGTCAAGTCAGTTTTTGGTCGGCTGAAAAGAATGTGTTCATTGTTTGATGCAACTAGTTAGATTGTATGTGAATGATGATAGGTCCACAAAATTTGGGTTGGCTATCATCTTTAGAATTCGCATCTCGCGAGTTTGCAAATCTGCGTTCATCAGGTACATAAGTCTAGCAAGTTATCTGTGCATATGAATGCGTTTGTATCTGTCTATCGGCATGTCTGTCTGTCTGTGTGTCGTCCATCAGTTGCAATTTTGAAACTTGTAGACCGATAGAGGCAAAGCTGTGAAATTTTATGAGTTAAGTGTGCATTATCAAATAACCCATCATATTCGTGTCTCCAAGGAAGTAATAGTTGAGACAAGAGTAGCTGAGACTTATGCGTAGTTTGTAAGTCGTCGAATTGTGTTGCTGAAAGACTGAGTCACGAAGAAGTGAATGATTTATGGAAGGTTTATAGATGCGGTTAGATCGCTACTGATGCACTACCTTGAATACCTTGAAGGTATTTTTGTTATTAGCTGATATATTATTGTGCACAGTTTACTTTTCATTAGCCATTTATGAAAGTGGTTGATATAGTGAAGAGAACAGCGAAAGCACATATTGCACTGGCTTATCTAGCAAGTTTTGCTGCTTTTTTATTTTTGTTCTGTGATGTATTACGTATACTTTGTTTTCTAAGCGATAGCGAATTCTTACTGCTCTGATTTCGCAACGATAGGGAAGATAGTATATGAAAGTTTGGAGTTTTTTTTTCTTTCAGCAATGGAGGTTTTAAGATTCAATGCTTTCAATGATAGAAAGATTTAGTGGGGTGCGCTTTTGCAGCGTAGTTGTTGAGTGCAGGGAGTTATTTTTGAGGGAGGGGGGGGGGGGTGAGAAGGGTTGGGGGGGGGGGGCAGAATCTGACCTAATTTTTGTCATCTATTAGCAACATGCTTTAAATCACTTGTGCGTTCCCAAAGGCTCACCATAACGATTTAGGGGATGTTGCTTAGATGTTGTAGAATTGTTGATGGATGTTGATTTATTGGCAGTCAACACAATTGATGCCATTTGAGCGGATGATATTGGAGTTGATGAAGTTGACCTATAGTGACCTATGGTGATGATAACGATTATTCGAAGATTGGTTATTTCAGATAGTCGATCCAGAAATATTACTACCGGAGACATGTGACGTTGTTGAGGAGGAGATCGACACGGTTGTTTGACACCAACTTGCCTTAACGTCAATTGCTTTGTGTCGCTCTTCTTCCTCTCAGTTGTTTTATTTTTATTATTATTTTTTTTTGTTATCTATATTTTCTTACTTGTCTGCATTATTATATCTTGGTCAATGTTTTCTCCATCTACAGCGAATTTCGAAATGCCCATTTGTTTCGTTTTATTTGTTAGGTGGAAAACGTCACGTACATAAGGGAAACACGAATGAGTTGTAGTCCCTTTGGCCTCAGCGATCTCTTGCCTCTACTGTCTTCCGAAGTAGGTCTCATGTATACTTCCAGGTTTTTGTTGTACATATATAGGATATGTGGTTGTTGGTTTTCATAAAAATTATTAGAGGTGGTTTTTATGCGTTTTGTGGTGTAATTTATATTTTATGTGTATGCCGGTCCGTTTGGTCATCACTTCCAACCCTGAAATTGCTGGATTTGGAGGGATGAAATTTGATGATGATGGTATTGGTCGTGAGTTGACTCCGTGTATTAGAAATGAGCTTGGTTTCTAAACCTCTAAAGGAGTTGGAGGTGCTTAAAGGCAATTGGGTGAAGGTTTGATTGAATTCGATGGTCAAGTAGTTTCCTTTAACAGTTGGTTGTTTAGAAAAATGAATTTTTCGGGGGGATTTTAATCAAGGTTTGAGTCGATAGAAATGTAGTCTGAGTTCAGTTGTTCTACGCAAATATGAATAGACGATAGTCGGCTGAGGGGTTAAACGTTTGCAAAGGTTAGTGACGGTTAAATCTACCTCCTAATATACTCGACTAGAGTTTATTTTGATGATAAATAGGCAATTTAGAGGAGATACGAGCGTATTGCGATGAAAGGCGATCGGTCATATTGCGGTTCAAATATATTGGCGAAAGGATTTTAGATGAAGTATGGTTTGAATGTTGTACTCACATAGTACTCGTGATACCATCTTGGTATTTTGTCATAAATCTTCCACTCATATTGCAGCTGTGGTGCCATAAATGTTTATTTCTTTTTTTCTTTATTGTCATATTCGCGTTCGAATTGTTTATAATATTTTTTTCTGATTGCTTTTTGTTACTAATTTTTTTTGTGGAATTGTTATTATTATTTTTTCCGCCATAGAAATCTAATATTTATTATACTAAAGAAATTTTTTTCCCTTAGTTGATTTGGTTATGAAAAGAACAATGCAGATAAGCGATGCTCAAAGATATGATAGGTTCTATGTTTTTAAGTTGAATGAGTAGTATCGCCATCAGGTTAGGTTTATTTTCTGAATATTCGTACTTTCGTCAACGAATGTAATGATAGTGCTAGAGGACAGCGCATATCCTTTCAAATCAGACCATTTTTTTCGCATAGGAAATTCGAAAGAATTTAATTGAGATGATGAGTTTAAAGATTTACTAGCAAGATCTTGCGCTTCATTTATCACTTCTTTAGGGATTATTTACTTTTAATTCGTTCCACTTTATCTATGTGGATTTTTTATTTTTTATTTCTTGCTATTAGGGTGCGGTTCTTAGAAGAAGCGAATCCAACAAATATTTGCAATATCTAAAATTGGAATTCACAAGTTTGCGTGCGAAACCTTGGAGACCTCGTTACNNNATATATATATATATATATATATATATATATATATATATATATATATATATATAAGAGGAAGAAGTGTGGATATGACACACCAATTTATATACTCTTCAAGATGAGAAGACGGGAACTCTGGTTTTAGGCTTATTCGTATTTTGCTGAATTATTATCTATTTATACATCGTGGTGTATGGGAGAAGTGATTCTATTTCGTTGTGGCAACCACCGAAATGTTTGGAGGATATATGCACGCTGGTCGGGCAAATTGACTCTTTGTTTCGATGCAATTTCAGCAGAGAATATTATTGTGGTCTATATGCACCGATCGTTGATCTTTTCTTTTTTCAAGTTGACTTCGTTATATTGCTCGTTTATCGTCTATTGATTATATATCTGTAAGAAGTTGATAAAACCCATCGATTCAAATGGATTTCTTGCGATTTGACACGTTGCGAGTCCATTCTTCGACGCCAAAATCGGGGAAGAGAGGGGGGGGGGGGNGCTAACGGGAGTTCCAGCTTCCGAGGAGGTGACCGTAGCGTATGCAAGAATTACATGATGAAAGACATCCTCTTTCGATTGTTGGAACCGGATGATCGATAAATTTTGAAAGCCTTTAGGGGACTTATCTCAGACCTGGATCCTCTGACTTGGAAATATTTGCAAATAAATGTAAACATCTCCGTACCTCAGGAAACCAACGATGAAAAAGAAGAAACCTTACGAGAGGTGAAAGTCTACGTTTTGACAATCGGATCAACCATTTAGTTCCCGTTCAGGGCTCCATCTGCAGCTCCATTGGGGAACAATGCGCTATAAAAGTAGCCGTTGTGGAGTACAAATTCTTCTTATATGTACGTCAGCGTACTTCAAGAGGCTATTAAACTTCATCACAACGAATACGCCGCCTCCGATCACGATCACTCACAATCGCTTGTGTAATAAGAACCGATTACTTTTTTTTAGCATAATCCCTCTATTTCATTGGTCACCGGAAGGTCTCCGCCGGAGTGTTTCATATCCGTCAACGACTGCACATAAAATCATTACTGAAACGTTCGGTTCTTATACTACCTGAGTGGACTATTTCAGTCGGAGCCGACGGGAGACGGTAGTATCCATTGTCAAAAACTTCGCATCTCTCTCACTTAAATGCTAACAGTTCTTTTCGAATTGCATGGAATAATAAATATATCATCTATATTGCTAGTCTGCTAGATTCAATATTTCTTAACGTTATCTCTGCCGTTTGGCTATTGCGGTCATTTGAAACGAAATAATATTTCGCTTTTAAAATAAAATCTCTGAATTTGGAAAAACTCCGAGCTAATATACTCCACTATCATTAAAGCAAAGGACCGCTTTATAAAACTGCTGAAGTCGTCAAAATCGCCTTAACTCATTAACGCCCACTTTTGCTAATTAAGGCATCATTTAAAAACTTGGATTTAGCTGGTGATTGGTTAAGTGTATGCGTAAACTCTTCATTTCGAAAGTTCATTCGTAATGGCAAGTCAGTCAGCTTTTCAGAAAAGATAAAAGCCAAATTTAGTTATTATAAGAAATAAGAAAGTGAGTACAAATTAACTAGTTTAATAAAAATGCAAATATATAAACAATATTCAATTATTTCGCTTCTATTGATAGCACCATTAAAATTACATGTTTGATGAGAAGTCGACCAACAATCGGAGCTCCTTTTTTTTATTTTCAACAATGATCGTTCCGAAGTGGCTCCTTGCCAACAATATACTACTCGTTATAAAATCTCGGGGTGAAAAATTATTCTAGATACTTTAAGAGTCTTTTGCAGAGGAGTCTTTATGAGAAAGCAAGCCAACTTTCTCAGCTTTATAGGGGGATGAAGAAAGACTAGTGAGTGAAGAGCAATTTCCTTTGAAAAGTTTGCAGCCGGGAGTTTTCATCAGGAGAAATAAAATCAGTCAAGGTAATGCGATAAGAGAGTCGTTTCTACTCATCTACTTTTAAAAAAAAAAAACTAAGCAATTTTAGCAAAAATTTTTAAATTTCGGCACATTTCAAGTCTTCCTACTTATAAGCCTAAGCTATCGGTATGTGTTATATTAGCGTTCGAAACTTATAAATAGCCTAAGCTCTTTTCTTGAAAATTAGACGATGAGATTAAAAACAAGCCTAGTTCGAAGAATGCGAACAGCAAATGCCTTATTTTGGCGAAAATCTCTTCGAAACAAACATCTTTAAAACAACTTCGAAAATCACAGATAGTGAAGCATAAAAAAAAAGGAAAAAAAAATACTATTTACATTTATATAAACAACGATTAGATCGTACGAGGTTATTGTAAGATCACAAAGATATTGAGTATAGATGGTCGTTGAGAAATCATCATCAATCCTATTCAAATTATAACAATCCTATTCAAATAATTACAGCTTTCAAGAGTATGTGCGAGTTTAAGACTGAGTCGACATTATTCGACTTGGCCACAACTTGGCCACTTGTTCGAGTTGGCCACAATTTGGCCACTTATTCGACTTGGCCACTCTACTATCGAAAGTTGTTGAGAATAGCTCTGAAACTATTTGCACTGAGTATTGAATTGATTTTGTTTGCCCAATATTCGTTGTAATTCAGTCGACATATAATAAGGTTTGTCCGGTGTTCCATTGTTTTCTTTTGCGTCTTCCACTGCAAATATTTTTTTCTTGACAAATTACTATTGCAATTGCTGAAGTGATAAGAGATGAAAAGAACGGGAGGGGTGGGGGGGGGGGGGGGGATAAAGAAATATGGTGAGGTAACTAGTGGGGATAGACGGCTGGGGGTAGCCGGGGGTAGACCTCCACCCCTCTCTACATCCCTCACCACACTCGTATATCCTCTATGGCTTATCCCCTTCCCATGAGCGCAATGCAACCGATAAGCGAGTTATTTCACGTGACCGCCTTCTAAACTATAATAAATATTCATTGAATTCTCATCGTTGCAAATATTTTTCAGTTTCTTATTTGCTGCTTTTTCATGGTCAATGCTTATAGGATCAGAGTGGCTGAGATAAATGCACACTTCATGCAACTCTAAATATTTCGTTACTAAAATAAAGAGGTGAAAAAATTGAATTAGCTATTCAAATGATCGTAAGCGGTACTCACAAAAGCAAAGGAAAGTCGTATCAACGGCCATTTCATAAACATCGAAGAATGAATCGGCGATGAAATATGCGCCAATTACAACGATAACTATCGGAACGAAATAATAATAGAGGTCAATATGCGGTAACCCGTCGATTATCCAACGACCACTAAACCAGTAGAATGCAACCACACCTGAAAAAAAAAAATACATCCCGCAATGCCTTTGGATGCTGCTTATCCTATCGTTTCGGCCGAACGCTTTCGTTCTGTATTGCTGACGCATTGCGGTATAAAACGAGATATTAAGGAAATGCTACTGAGGACTATCATTGATCTAGTAGGTAATGTTCGTTGATTAATGCTTGCTGATCTGGGAAAAGTTGCGGGGATAGATCGACGGTATGATGCATCCAAATTTTAATCGCACAACGATCGAAAGCTATTAGCTTAACTCTAACTGCAATTTGCTTCGAAAATGAGCGGCTACATTTGATAATTTCTCCAGCTTTTGTTCACCGTTCCCTCCCATCGCCCTGTCTCGATAACAGCGCCGAACTGTAATGGAAACATTTGAGGATAACTTCATGTGGAGAAGAGTTCTGTACGGATATGCAGAATTCAGGAATCCAGAATCCAGAAAATATCAACTCCTCGTCGAGAATTTTGTTTCACGCCGATGTCATTTAACGTCCGAAAAGCCATGTCAATAGCAGAAGAACGGAAGCGATGGAAATGTGTGCTGCTTACCCATGCCCAATGTTATAGTTGCTTTGCCAAGAAATAGCAAAAAGTCAGTGACTTTATCAAGAACGGCATATCGAACCACATTTTCCATGATTAGCATAAACGAGTCTTTCGCTGCCGTGCAGAAATTCTTCCCATATATAGCTGTCTGTAAGTAATATTTTAATTTTTAGTAACTCAATTCATCTCTTATATCGCTACCCTTTATTGCAGGAATTCCAGTTGAGCGGTGTATCATTGAGAAGGCGGACTTCACGAGTAGTTAGTTCTACCTTAAGTGCACTCAAACGACAAACTCTTGATGTTGCGAATAGAAAGCTAGATGGTATGCGCGATAAGCTGCGTTTGAATGAAGTGAAAATGGCCTCTAGAGAGTGTACACGGGTGTGTGTGTGCCTGTGTGTCTGTTTGTGTATGTGTGTGTGTGCATGTATGTGTGTGCATGTGTGTCTGTGTGTCTGTGTCGGTGTGCATGTGTGTTTGCGTGTCTGTGTGTGCATGTGTGTCTGTGTATCTGTGTGTATATGTGTGTACATGTGAGAATATTTCGAACCTATTAAGCCAGCACATTCATAATATATAATACAAACTTGTAAAAAACCAAAATGGACACGAAAATTATCTGTATACAAAACATATTTGGAAGAAACAGGGGAAAAAATTACAAAATCTTACGCTTAATAGGAAATCGAATGAGATATGCTAAGGAATAATTAATGCGTCTAGCAATGATCTTCATAAGCTTGGCACATTCAAATGACAATTTGAATTCATCACCGATGTTGGCAATCAAGCGGAAGATTATTACAAATTTATACGCGATTCTGACAGCTAAGAAGCTTTTCTCCGGATAAGTTCTGAACTACAGCAAGAAGATTTTTGAACCGTTCTTATAAGTGAATGGGTTCCTAAAGAATCTTTAAAAAAGCTTTAAAAAATGAGTATAAATGAAGCTGTAAGTATTCTCAGCAAGAAAAAGGTACATATCATCTTTTAATTGTTTACTTCTAAGCAATTCCAAACCTCAATTAATTCCCACATTCGAAGAACTCTTTTGGCCAATTTGCATTGGGCCAACTCAATTAACATCGTCGTGTTTGCGTTTTTACGACTGTTAAAATAGAAATTTAAGGGAGTTTTGTGCCTTTTGAAGGCCAACATCCTCTANAGAAATTTAAGGGAGTTTTGTGCCTTTTGAAGGCCAACATCCTCTACCTACGATTGTCTAATACAAGGAATCAGCTAAATGAATCAACTTGTAAACGAGATTAATATTCAGCGCCAAATAGAGCGAAAAATTAAAATATTATCAATAAAAGAAACGCAATCAGTTCAATATTATAACTATAAATGCATCAATTTCTATTTACTCATTAAGGAAGAGTATCTATGATTCGCCAGTTTAACAAACAAGGATGAAGAGCAGCTATTAGGCGTACTAGACGTACGAAGATGAATAATATTGTCTTTTTGGCAGAAACGTTGGGTATCGTCTTGTTCTTAGTGAACTTTTTCTTTACCTTCATAAACAGATTGGCAATATTTCTCTGATGATTGGAATGATATATTTCATAACGATAAAAAGGCAAGGTAATTAACAATAGTTCGCTTATTGAAGAGTTGCATTTTTGATTGGAAAGTGGAAAATGCAACGTTTGTCTCATTCACAACAAATATTACACGTCATAGCGTAAGAAGAACGACGAAGAGAGGAAAAGAATATGGAAATCCGCAATTGTTTAAGGCTGACTTCCCGAATTTAATGCATCGTTTCGATTACAAATTTCATGCTGCTTACTTTTCCAAAAAAGGTATCCTAAGGTAGCATAAAATGGTTCAACGACTGGCCTGTTACCGAAACCGACAACAAGCTGAAATTCAGACAGCCGGAAATTTAAGCAGGCACAATGATTCAGGTGTTTCAAAGTATAGCCATCAGGGTTTATAGGTAATAGGTACGGAAATGTTCGCCTATAGGCTTCAGACAACAAAACTTAATCGAGCTAATAAATCTTATAAAGTGCTGTTGATATGAACTAAGAGGATTGAAAACATTAACAACTTACCATAATATAAGCATTTCGCGTCAAGAATTTGATAAATGCTTCGAGGCAC
>JAARMF010005512.1:0-11621 GCA_022844705.1 Toxascaris leonina
GTACTAATAACTTCTACTCGTTTGCCTACTCAGCCAACTTAGTAAGTCTTTCGCAGCATTGGGTTTGATCCTCTCTCGTACAGTTGTCTAACCTCAAAAGCTTGCATCGATGCTTGAATATTAAGGTTGCTTCAACATCAATGCAGCGAAATATGCACCATATCTGAACAGGTGAACAGGTGAGTTAATTATTAGAATTAATACAGTGGATTGATTGCAGCTTGCTGCCTTAATGGAATGAGCTTTATAGACATTTGAAACACATTACTAGGTGGAAGTGTTATTTGGCTATTACATGCATTAGCAATTATCACCTGTTTTTATGGATTGTAGGAGAGATTTCTTATTATTTAATCCTGCACCGGTCAAACCCAATGTGTTGATGAATGCCCAAAATGAAAAGTCCCACTTGCTTCCTCCTCCTGATCCGTGCTGTACACCGTCATGCTCCATTCATANAGTCCCACTTGCTTCCTCCACCTGACCCGTGCTGTACACCGTCATGCTCCATTCATAGATGAGCTGGCCATTTCTAATTTTTGAAACCTCTAAGTCTTTTCTGCTTTCCTTCCCATCTTGTTCGCCTTCGATCATGGAGAGATAGAAGGGCGAGGATGGTTGTAACTAGTGTTGTTATGATTCTATCAGATTACATCCATTTTTGCATGATAAAAGTCACTGTACTTTTGATCAGCCACAAGAGGAATTCTACGTCTTTCTTTTTTATGCATTTTTGAAAGCGCTCTATTTTTTCTTTGTCGTTTTGCCCTCATTCCCCCCCCCCCCCCACCCCACACACTCCCCCTTGCATTGTTTTCTTCTCCTTCTTTCTTCTTTCTCTATTAGACCTTTTCACTGAAAATAAGATTTATGTTGCGTTTCTATCCTTCCCCTTCATCCATCATATGATGAGGATTACGGATGGGAGAAGGCTTGTCTCTAAGTCTTACTTTATTGTTGGAGTCCACTCGATTTTAATTAAGAATTCAGGAGTCCTCAGAACCATCGGCGTCAGAAATATAGCTGTTTTTAGTGCTCATTTAGTTGCAAAACATTTATAAATAACTTTCTGATGGAAATTGCTCAAATTGAAATGTGTGTCTGTTAATGGAGTGTAATCAGTGCAGGATTTCTTTGCCTCTATAAAAAGATGGTAATCCATAAACAAGTTAATTGCATAGAAAGGAAATCATCGCAAATAGGAGAGTTAGTAGCGCTAAATGGAGAAGGAAAGGAAATATGCTTATATGGCACCCGTTATTGATTTATTCATCTATCCTATTGAATAAAAGATATTGAGCGAATCCCTCTACCCTTACCCTCTCCTTCTTGTTATCTTCCTCAATCTCACACTTATGCCTCCTCTACAAAAAAGAACAAAGAAGAAGCAAGCAGATATAATAAAAACATTAATAGAGAGCGGAAGAATTTCGATAATTGCATTCAACATCATAAAGTAATAAATTAAATTATAGGAAGGAAATGAAATTCGGTTAGTGGAATGCAGCTGTGAGAATTGCTTTTGATGATAAGCATTCATTGAAAATGGGAAAAGCGCAAATAACTCCACAAATCCCATAGCAAATTAGTGGAGTATTCGTTTCATTGCAAATGTGCATTGCGTTTAATTCGTTTTTATTGATGAATTACCACTTGAAGCTTAATATCGCTTTTGCTTTTGTTGATGAAGTCTTTTGAATTTGAAATCATTTGTTGTCCCCATCGAATGGTAATTGATGATGAACAAAGTGCCTTAAAACGTATTGCATAAATATTGCATTGCATTAAAGTATTGCATATAATACAAGAAAGACCTCAAATTTATTTCTTTGCAAATATGAGTTTAAATATAAAATTAGTAATATTTTGAATAAAACTAATTTATTGCAACTCTTTATTTCGATCTTATCGTAAAATTTTAATTATTGCTTTATATTGACTGAAAAGACTTTCATAGAAAGCTTAATTTCGCTTTAGAAAAGCTGCTATTCAGCTTGCAGAAGAAGCTTGACTAGTTGCCATAAAAGGTCGAAAGTGGAAATGAACTGAATTAGCCGTAGCTGATGATCGATNTAACGACATAACAACGTCGGATTCGGAACGTTGGATATTGAGGATGTAAACATCAACGTGCAGCTGATGACAAGTTTCAGGAAGGGCGTTAGGGAGCATATCCTTGTAGGCATTCTAAAACAACTAGAGGATTGAGGCTATAAGTGATCGTGGCAATACAGATAAATATAAATATAAATATAAATACAAATATTAATATAAATATGAATATTAATAAATGAATATATATATATATATATATATACAATACTATATATATTCATTTATGCCTACAGCAAACTTCGAATGAAAAAAGCGGTGACGATGAAAGATAGAACGCATTTGCAATATACAATTATCCAATCTACTCTGCAATAGGTAATGCATTACGTTCATTTACAGAAAAGGTCAGAAAAAGTCTTGTTTAATTCGTCTTTTGAATATTTCATCGACGTAAAATTCGATATGCAAAAATCGTAAATATTTATTTACATTTCATAAATGTAATTATTAATCAATCNNNTAATATTAAACATCCCAAAAATGTAATTTCATCGGATATTACAACAAAACGTTCAATTTTTTGAATAATTCAACAATATTATTTACAATAATATCTAATAATTAAATAAATTTTCACATAAAGAAATTCATATAATCCGTAAAATGACATCAAAATTAAATGTCATTTCAATAGAGAAATTTCTTTAGCATAAACGGAAATATAAGCAATTTTCTGTAATCAATCGCCACTTTTATGAGGGAATATAACTGTGTGAAGAAAGTTTTTTGTAATCGGCTCATCGAAATGTCTAGACAGACACTCATTTTAGAGAATTATTCTTTGAGATTTTAGGAGCAACTTTTATAGCTTTAAAATTCCGGAAAATTTCAGTGCTAAAGGAGAGACAGAAGGGAAAAGATAGATAAGGAGAGTGAAAGAAAGGGGGAGGGGGGAAGAATAGAGTGGGAGTGAGGGGGTTAGAGGGGGAGAGGAAGCAGGAGAGGGGAGGGGAGGGAGAAGGAAGGAGAGTGGAAAAGGAAGAGACAAGGAGACAAGTCTTTAAGACTCGCTGTAATCCGATCAATAGTGTAACATGGCCCAAGTTCAGTTCTGTAATCGAATTTGATCACTCAATTTATAGCCTCTTATACTTATCGAAGAGAGAGTTTCGATTAATTTGTAGCCTTTATACAGAAATTTCGATTAATCAACAATCATCGTAAAATTTGCAAAAGAAAATAGTATACATAATTATTTTATTGCAATTTTTTNTTTATACAGAAATTTCGATTAATCAACAATCATCGTAAAATTTGTAGAAGAAAATGGTATACATAATTATTTTATTGCAATTTTTGCAAAATTTGCAATGAAATTACTGAAGATTATTACAATTTGCAATCACCAGTTATTGCAAAGTGATATCATTCGTTAAACAAAAGATGGCAGCAATAATCGATATTGCATTTTAATAAGATTTTTATAGCATTGCAAAGGTACATATAAAAAAAAATCGCAGAAAAAATTACAAATGACAGAAGTCTACGCAATATTTGACTCATATATTTTGAGTGATGATATAGTTGAAGAATGAAATATGCCGCATGAAGGGATTGGAGTGTCGATTTTGCAAATATTGCCCTTAGCTTTCTCAAAAATGAAATGCAATAAATGATGAGAAATCGTATGAAGAAGATTTGCACAATATGCAATTTTTGCATTNATGAAGAGGATTTGCACAATATGCAATTTTGCATTTTCAGCTCAATAGTGCAATTGATCGTTCCATAAATGCAAAAAAAAAAAAAAGATGATAGAATGGATCTCTTTCGATCGTTTTGTAGCGAAGAATAGGCTTATAAGCTTAATAGTGCTTCTTGATGCAAATTATGATGAATGATGCATAAAGAAATCGAATTTACGCAATANGGTTTTGTAGCGGAGAATAGGCTTATAAGCTCAGTAGTGCTTCTTGATGCAAATTATGATGAATGATGCATAAAGAAATCGAATTTACGCAATATTTCCATTCGACGTTTTATTCGCAAAATTTTCGTTGTTCATATGTTGGGCAGACACAAAGACATCCGACACTCACAGACAAAGTATTGTTATCAGACATTTTTTGAGGAGAAAAATTCTCGTGAATCTATTGAATTATTTTGTGTGAAGATTTCATTTCGATGTGCGATGTGTTGTTTCCTTTTCTTTCTTTTTTTTTCTTTGTTGCGAAGTGCATTTGAGTGAGTCAAAAATGTGGAAAAGATTTGCACTCATATACACTCGACAACAGATGTTCCAAATGGACTCAGCATTCTATAAACAAATTCAATAGTCTTATGAAGATGATGAAATAAACAAAAACGAGACACTTCGCTTATAGATACTCATCGAGTAAGGTGCTCCATCGAATTCTGTTAGCTTATCGAGCTTTATAAACTTTTTTTTTCCAAATTTTATTATAAAAATATAATTTCAGCATAATTTTAAATATTGCTTACAATTAATTAATAGATATTTCGATGTTAACTTCAATTGAACTAGGGCAATTCGCCTTTAAAAAACCAAAAATACGCTAGAGAATCCAACATTACTCGAAGTGAACGGAAATCGTTTAGCTTAAGTGCTATCCGGAACAGACAACGAAAGTGGCGATATGCTAGGCATTGAAAAGAATTGTAGTTTAGACGTTTGAGGAACTGTTCTTAAAGATCCGGAAGCTGAAGGAAAAAGGATTATAGCCATTGTATGGAACAATAGGAGGACGGTGGATAAGTAGGGGATTTTTGTTGTGACATTTCGAAGTAACAACTGCATTTTCATGTTTGCAGAAAGAATGGCCAGATGAGGCGAGTGAGGTGGTATTGGGTAGATGGAGGATTGGCGTCACGCACTGCTCGGGAGAAAAAAATTCTGCCCCTTTTGAAAGTTAAAGAATATGGCCGTTATGTTTTTATCCTCGATTGATATCACTTTTGTAGAACTACAAAGGGAATTTCTTTGTCTCTTTGTATCGAAGATTTCTTATGCTGAATCAACGAATATGAGCACCTTTTAGAATAGAATCCGTGCAAAACGACAACTTTTTTTTTGGTGGTTTCTCATTCATGGATTTGTGTTTTTTCTTTTCTTTGGATAATATTATTGTTGGTCTGCTGAAATTCGTCAACTCAATTTCACACTCTCTCAACGTTTTTCTCAAGTGTTTAGAGTTTTCGTTTGCCAATAAGTGTTTACGTAAAGGTAAGAGGAAGGAAATAGAGAAGGATGAAGATCGGAAGAGGGGTAGCTTGATTGAAGAAGAAGAGATGCATCATGAATGCTCTCTTGAGCAAGAAAATATTAAAATTAAGATAGCCGTTTTCCACCAATATTTATGCCCTCTGCTAGAGAAATAATCAATTAAATTCGTGATGCGTTTATTTCATGCAAAATTTCAATCGTTTCGAAAACTTTTTCAACAAAAACCAATTGAGAAATTTGCATTAATTTTCATTAATCATCGTCGATGAATGTTGTAAAAGTTGCATTTTCCTTCTTAAACTCAATTTTCATTTCAAACGAGTATTTTCCAATGTCGCAAATGCAATATTCTCAAATGCAATATTCTCAAATGCAATATTCTCAAATGCAATATTCTCAAATGCAATATTCTCAAATGCAATATTCTCAATAGCTTTAAATTTGAAAACGTGCATCATCTATTTAATCGTTTGAATGTGGAAAATAATGCAATCGGTTGATTGACCGCAATTAGAGGAATTTGAGCAAAAAAAAATGATATACATATGTGAGACACATGTGTTATTAACGAAGAGAGGAAGTAAAGCTGTGAGCAATAAACGACTCGAAATAACGTCAATGGTAGCATTCGTATAGTGCAATTTGTTGAATCGTTTCGCTATACTCAGCAATCATGAGGCACGTCGAGATCCTTAAATGATAAGTTGCTTATGCACAAAGATAATTACCGACTATTTAGTAAGCCTAGTTTTGTGGAAAAATGGAATAGAAGCTTTATTGAGAAAAAAAAACGCTGTTTATTTGCGAATTGCTTCAGTGCAAATCACTGATAAAGGGTAAAGTGATAATCATCGACTCGTTCTTATCAATCCATTTTGGGGTGTCGTATGCTGGAGTGAAAATAGAGAATATATTCAAATCCATATTGCAATTTAAAATGAACAACTATGAAGCTGTAACAAGCATAAATCTCCTTAAAAAATACCGAAATGTATTATATTACGCCGACTTTTTCCGTATAGATGGACTGCATGAACCGAATTGTAGTCTACATAAAACAATATAATAAATTATTGTATACAGTAAAAGATATAGATGGAAATAGGTATGTGAGGAAGTATTACTGTCAATATGGATATTGCATATTGTTTTATAGAAGATGACGACCGTATCGAAGTTGTTGTTGCTTTGTATTGTCATCGAATTGGCAATTAAGCAAAATGATGCGAGAAAGCGACGAATCTTGAATGAAATTACTCTCGTCAATGGTGTGAGTGTTTCGTATTCTTTGATTGTTGTGGTGCATTTCAGAGGCATCATACTTCGACGGGGGAGGGGATGAGGGGAGGGAGAAGGGAGGGGGGAAGGAGAAGGGAGGGGAAGAAGGGGGGAGGGGTGGGAGGGGGAGGTAACCCACGAATTGAACCATTCTTACTCGAATTTGGCCTTCAAGAAATCGCCATCTTAACTCTATGTCTGTAGAAGGTCTAATGTGGATGTTTCATATATTTAGGAAATACCTGTTCAAGGTATCTAGCAGGTGCATTTAGTGATTCTATGATGTGAAAAGTTGCGTACGGTTAGCATTTTTGAAGGTGCAAGCAAAATCCAGATTAAGATGCAACCTTTGAAATAATTTTTTTTTCTTTGATTTTGAAGCTTTGAATCAATTTGAGATTAAGGAACTTTGAACTCGAATATTTCATTCTCATTCATTTTGATCGATTTCCTTCATTGCAAAGAGTTGCTCTAATCAGTACTAAATGACATCACTTTATGTAGTATTCACATCTCATAGCGCCAATATATTTCAGGTTGTTCTCTAAATTGATGAGAAAACTTCAAAAATAAACTGACATTTTTGATTCATCGCAAAAATTTGCATATTAATGGATATATTCCCCCCATCCAATCGTTTAAAAAATTCCACACGTCACTTTTGCACTAAAATTCACGTGTCGCTAATTTCCACTATTAATCTGTGATCGCTCGAATTAGGATTATTAATTTGTAGGCCATCAATTTTTTATCGACGCAAAATTCACGACAGGAGTTAAAATTTGCATCAAACTCAGGTTTATCTCAGTGGAACAATTTTTGCAGCAGAAAAAATTATTCTGGAATATCCATAAAAAATTTACTCGCCGAATAGTATCACTTAAACGCCTCAGGCAATTTGATGAGTTTCGACGAACTTTTCATTATCAGTCTTATCAGTCTATTTCATTTAGGTTGGCAGAAATCTAAAGCTTCGATGTCAATCAATTCTCACAGATCTAAGAGATCAATGGCTCGAACCAGATGAGAAATTCACCTTTAATTTCCATGATTTTGATCGAGGTTATCTCATTTGTTTTGTGCATTTAAGACCTCTTTTTTTTGATTTCATCGTNNNTATTAATGCATATATTCCCCCCATCCAATCGCTTAAAAAATTCCACACGTCACTTTTGCACTAAAATTCACCTGTCGCTAATTTCCACTATTAATTTGTGATCACTAGAATTAGGATTATTAATTTGTAGGCCATCAATTTTTTATCGACGCAAAATTCACGACATAAAGCAGAAGTTAAAATTTGCATCAAACTCAGGTTTATCTCAGTGGAACAATTTTTCCAACAGAAAAAATTATTCTGGAATATCCATAAAAAATTTACTCGCCGAATAATATCACTTAAACGCCTCAGGCAATTTGATGAGTTTCGACGAACTTTTCATTATCAGTCTTATCAGTCTATTTCATTTAGGTTGGCAGAAATCTAAAGCTTCGATGTCAATCAATTCTCACAGATCTAAGAGATCAATGGCTCGAACCAGATGAGAAATTCACCTTTAATTTCCATGATTTTGATCGAGGTTATCTCATTTGTTTTGTGCATTTAAGACCTCTTTTTTTTTGATTTCATCGTTTCTTTTATTATTTTTTCATAAAATTTTATTTTCCACATAACCCATTCGATTATCTAAAATAGAGAATCGAATGGAATCTGCAAAATTCGGAAAAATGTTATTCACTCGAACTTTAGCTCAAACTTTCAGGATCAGCTTATGATCCTTCGTTCCGACTTTTTACTCTCGCTTCAGTTCCTGGGAATTTTGCATTTTTATCTCTCTTCAACGATTCTTTTTCAGCTTTCCGATATTACACGGCAAACCATGCTATATCTTTCTATGTACGTGTATATGTCTGTATGGTTTTGTTGGTAGATGATGTTACACGATAGTGCAGTGTTCTTCACAAGAATTTCGCAGAATCTTAGGGGTTTGAAGTTTCTAATCGCATCAGTTTGTGTCCCCTAGATTAATATTCGCCTTTTCAGTTCACCTTTTAGAAGACAGGTNTAAAGCAGAAGTTAAAATTTGCATCAAACTCAGGTTTATCTCAGTGGAACAATTTTTCCAACAGAAAAAATTATTCTGGAATATCCATAAAAAATTTACTCGCCGAATAATATCACTTAAACGCCTCAGGCAATTTGATGAGTTTCGACGAACTTTTCATTATCAGTCTTATCAGTCTATTTCATTTAGGTTGGCAGAAATCTAAAGCTTCGATGTCAATCAATTCTCACAGATCTAAGAGATCAATGGCTCGAACCAGATGAGAAATTCACCTTTAATTTCCATGATTTTGATCGAGGTTATCTCATTTGTTTTGTGCATTTAAGACCTCTTTTTTTTTGATTTCATCGTTTCTTTTATTATTTTTTCATAAAATTTTATTTTCCACATAACCCATTCGATTATCTAAAATAGAGAATCGAATGGAATCTGCAAAATTCGGAAAAATGTTATTCACTCGAACTTTAGCTCAAACTTTCAGGATCAGCTTATGATCCTTCGTTCCGACTTTTTACTCTCGCTTCAGTTCCTGGGAATTTTGCATTTTTATCTCTCTTCAACGATTCTTTTTCAGCTTTCCGATATTACACGGCAAACCATGCTATATCTTTCTATGTACGTGTATATGTCTGTATGGTTTTGTTGGTAGATGATGTTACACGATAGTGCAGTGTTCTTCACAAGAATTTCGCAGAATCTTAGGGGTTTGAAGTTTTTAATCGCATCAGTTTGTGTCCCCTAGATTAATATTCGCCTTTTCAGTTCACCTTTTAGAAGACAGGTTGTTTCCATTTTGATTGCAAAATACATTTGAGATTTTTGTTCACCTGTTCCATGTTCCCATCAAAGAGTTGAACTTGAAATGGGTAAGTAGGTATTTCCCATGGGTAATATCGCAATCGTTCATCATACTAGACATTTAGCAAAAAGCTGAGCAATTATAGCACCGTTGATTTGTTACGATGGAAGAAACGATGTATAAGTTTTCTACTTCAAAAGAAGGTACCTGTATATCTCGAAAATGCATTATTTTTAGGCACTGATAATTAGATAGTCATAAATACAAAGAAGGACATGACNGATTTCATCGTTCCTTTTATTATTTTTTCCTAAAATTTTATTTTCCACATAACCCATTCGATTATCTAAAATAGAGAATCGAATGGAATCTGCAAAATTCGGAAAAATGTTATTCACTCCAACTTTAGCTCAAACTTTCAGGATCAGCTTATGATCCTTCATTCCGACTTTTTACTCTCGCTTCAGTTCCTGGGATTTTTGCATTTTTATCTCTCTTCAACGATTCTTTTTCAGCTTTCCGATATTACACGGCAAACCATGCTATATCTTTCTATGTACGTGTATATGTCTGTATGGTTTTGTTGGTAGATGATGTTACACGATAGTGCAGTGTTCTTCACAAGAATTTCGCAGAATCTTAGGGGTTTGAAGTTTTTAATCGCATCAATTTGTGTCCCCTAGGTCAATATTCGCCTTTTCAGTTCACCTTTTAGAAGACAGGTTGTTTCCATTCTGATTGCAAAATACATTTGAGATTTTTGTTCACCTGTTCCATGTTCCCATCAAAGAGTTGAACTTGAAATGGGTAAGTAGGTATTTCCCATGGGTAATATCGCAATCGTTCATCATACTAGACATTTAGCAAAAAGCTGAGCAATTATAGCACCGTTGATTTGTTACGATGGAAGAAACGATGTATAAGTTTTCTACTTCAAAAGAAGGTACCTGTATATCTCGAAAATGCATTATTTTTAGGCACTGATAATTAGATAGTCATAAATACAAAGAAGGACATGACACATTTACCTTCCTGGCGCGTTTTCCCGTTTATTTAAAATACTCATTAATTTATGCAAATAAAATTAAGATGCAATTTGCAGGGAATTTGCATTTTTGGTGTGATGCATATGGTTTGAAACAATTCGATGAACATTTTGATATTTTCGGTGAATCGGCACCAAGTGATGTGAATATTACTTGGACTCTACAACGTGATGGTCTATATATGAACGATGAGGATATACCGTTCTTCTCGTGGTGGAGTTGGCAGAGTTTCTTTTAGCTTTATGGCTCAAGCTTGTTTCAATTACCATAGCTAACATTTAACCTCTACCAAATTGACCTTTGCCTTGCTAATGAAGTGCTTCGATCGAATATTCTATGCTGTGTTTATTCCTTCTTATCAATCGTGACATTCTATTACACATCATTCATATCAATACTGTTGTGAAATCATTTCTAAATATTATTGTGTGAGAGTCGTTTCAATGAATTTTTGATGCCACAGCGGAGTCCATCTGTATCACGAATGATTTTAATGGTTCAATGTTGAGATATTCGCACTCAACTCGCTGTATATACAATTTAAAACAAAACAGCATTGTTTTATGAATAACTGAAAGTGTTGTCTATTGCTATTTCCGCCTACAGTGATCCTTAACAAATCTGATCTTCAAGATTAACGAGGGGACAAGTTGAGTGCATCAACGAATGATATCAACTGAAATTACCCCTAGGGCATATGAGAACAACCTTGTTGCACACATATCTTCCGCATCCGGAACAATGCGGAAATAGCGCAATCCGGAAAAGATTCCGGACTGGATTGGTAGTGGATCGAGTAAGGAATATGCAGAATACAGTAGAATTTCAAATATATTGCTGAATGTGTTGCCTGTGATGGTCAAAATGTCGCTCCATCTTCACTCACTATTGCAGCAACATGACATAATCACCTCAGCGTTATGTACCAAATTGATATCCCTCCATTTTGCTGCATTATTTCTCATTTCCGGTTGATTCTTGTAATAGTAAATGGATCAGTGGATCAGTCCGGATCCAGAAATGCATCCGGTCCGGAAATGCATCCGGTCCGGTAAAGATACCTGAAAATGGCAACAAGCCATACCGGTCGGTATTAAAATTACGCAAAATAATGTAAAAAATGCTTCTTTTGT
>JAARMF010005514.1:0-11617 GCA_022844705.1 Toxascaris leonina
TTCATTGTTTTTCACCCCATATAACCAAGCGTTCAGCGATTGTTATCTTATTGTGCACATCAAATATTTTCAAAGTGTGTCTGTCAACTACTATCATCGTTTTCATCATCACTGCGTCAGCTGTTGTTTTTGATGGTTGCATGACCCTATGAACAACGGGTAGAGGGGATAGACCTCAGGTAACTCAGGTGCCTGAGGTGTGTAGGGAAGTTTAGGTGAGTCGATTTACGCAGTAATTTGTGTGTATGCGTTTTGTAGTTTGCACATATATGTGTTTTCACTTTCTATGCTCTAGCTTAATTGGAAGAAGCAACAAAATGTGTTCAATGTCTCTCTGAAAGATATTTTTAGAGTTGTATTGAGTTAGTACTCCATCCATCATGAAGTAATATTTGTTGTTTTCAACAAAGTTATTGTCTTCCTTCCAATCAATCGTTCGCACACTTACATCTAATAGTTTAGAGACAACGATGTCTCAGATTCAGAGCATCACATATTTTGCATTATTTATTGCAGTATTTTATTCCCTTATAATCACTAGAACTATCTAAATAGAGGAGTTTGAAGCATTATTCTTTTGCTAACATTTATAACACTATTGTAATTAGGCCCATTGTTGCATTTCAACAGCATAAGCATTAATAATATCAAATATTATTATAACACATATCTAGCCATTCGAATTCAGCGCATTTTTGAGCATCTAAGCAAGGAAACATTCATATTAAAGTATTTCAGCATATTTCACAAACATTAAGCATTCGGCAGCAAAACTTCAACACAATCTCTTTCCAGGATGTATCACTTTTCAATATCTCTTTGAAAACCATTTTTATCGAATTTTTTGCAGTCCTGAAATTTGTCAATATTCTCTGATTTAGTCTCTTTGCATTAACGATCGCGTTCTTAAAATTTACGCTATTTGCTGAAAATAGTGCAATGCGAGTTGCTTTCCTTCGTATACGAAGTAAAGAGGCGTTACTTTGCTCGTAATGCGCTTCATATTCATTCGCAACCCCAATTCGATACCGCTCCTTATTGCTGCGTTGTAATGATTTATTGCTTCCTAAATTAATATCATCATAGCTGTGTAGTAAGAGAAGGCTACTTCCTATATCTATCATAGTTTGTAGTTTGTATTGTAGTCTTAGTGATCACGCAACAACCTTTATCGACTATTTTTTGTAAATTTTAATGGTTTTTTCTTAAAATTTAAATCGGTGCATTTTTTCTCATGCATAGTTGGACGTATTTTGCTCACCTCTGTTAGCGACCAAAATGTTTCTTTTGTTAGCGACCAAAATGTTTCCTTTCACCTCTTGAATGTTTCTTTTTTGTGAGGTAATTAAAGCATATTGCCGCATGAAATATGCTTAATTGAGTATTCCTGATATGCAGACTTGTTATTTAAATAGCTAATTAATTAATTAATCAGTTGTTTATTCATTTATTCATCTATTTATTTATTCATTTATTTATTCATTTATTTCGGTCGTTTTGCAATTGTTCATTGAAGAATGTGAAATTTTCTGTATATGTCAACCAGATTCGTTTAGGATGTTCCGTAATGAAACACTCGCCTGTCAACCAGCGGCTAGTTCTCTTTCGTCTAGCTATGCACTTCATCAAACTGTTTGGATAGAGATTGCATCATTGTTCATGTTTATTTTTATTCCGTGGAATATTGCCATCAGCTTATCAATTTGATCATTTGCTTCAGTCAGCTTATTTGCAATTACTGCAATAAGCAATGGCATAAATCAGTGTTGAAATAGGCGTTTTCTCACTTATAATATAGAAATCGACGTCGAGCGTATTATTTTTCATTAGCAGTCTACAATCTATTTGCTCATTGCAGGAGACTCACTCTAACGAAACGATTGCTACTGCTTCATCGTCAGGAAGAGTGCAAGTAAGTGCAAAATTTTAATGGGGACATTCCACGACATTAATTTATGAGCGAAGAATGTAAAATTCATTCTCATCGACTAAATTTTCAGAAGAGATGGCATTCACTCTCTCCCCATCCTTTCCTCCACCTATCCTATGTCCCCTTTCCCTTTGTTTTTTCCTTTGCATCCCCGGTTCCCGATTATCCTTCATTCCTCTTGCTCATTAGTTATAGATGCCGGTTCATTGAGTAGAGGTCAGTCGATGTTTTCACACCAAAACGCGTCGAACTTTTTTGTGCGAAAGCGGAGAAGCTGAAAACGCGTAGTATTATATAGTTGCACTCGTGGCACTCTCCTCGAAGAGTCAACGAATCGCTCAAAAGGCGTTGTCGTTTCATGGCGACTCACATCGGGAGATATGCTCTCATTCGATATGTGTTAATCCTAACTGGCAGCGAGTAAGTGTGTTTAATTATGTTTTGTGTATATGAGCTGGACGTTTGTTTATGCATAAGCATTCAGTCACATTGGAAGGCACTATACATCCACAAACACTACTATTTTTCCATATACGTTAGCTAACATGTGAGGTATCCGAATGCAGCATTTATCCTTCTTTGCCGCCACCCTTCTACGTAAGATTTTTATAGCACATTTTTGAATAAAATCCCCGGGGTTATAACTGTTGCATGAACTTTGATTCGAATCCTATTTGATAATGAAGCTTCAGCAGTGAAGAATAGAAATTGCAATATTTTAGAGTCTTGCTTATATCTCTTTATTTAATCATAGTCGTTTGTGTCATTATATGAAAGGCCAATTTACTCAATTGCTTTCCCCTTTTTTCCGACCAAAATTTA
This sequence comes from Toxascaris leonina, assembly GCA_022844705.1. NCBI lineage: Eukaryota > Metazoa > Nematoda > Chromadorea > Rhabditida > Ascarididae > Toxascaris > Toxascaris leonina. The sequence goes on from JAARMF010005514.1 coordinate 2,753, forward strand.
GAGGATTCTTTGCTTCATCGGCCCTTTTCAAACTTTGTCGTATTTCCGCAGATGTTGATGTTTTTGCATAAGGAACAGAAAATGAGCAGAAAATTTTCGCGAGATCTAATTCCAAATGACCACTGCAAGAATTATGCATAGGAGGAACAAAAAAACTCAAGCCAACATTATGCAGCTTCATCTTTTTTTGTCATCTGACATGTCCGTTGATGCTTTACAATCGCTTCAATAAGCTTCCTATTCGATTACGACTTGTCGAATAAGCTTGTCAATATCGTTTCGGCTGACCGAATTTCTATAGATAATGTTGAACCGGACATTTCTGCGATCAAATTCCACCCTCTAAACTGGAATCGGAGAAAAATTAATTCGTATTTCTCTCAATTTATTTGTTAGTCATTTTGGACCTCATACGATTTTATATGTCATTCGTTTGGAATTGATTTGTTGACTAACTATTTCATTAATAAATAATAGGTCCGAGTGTAACGAGGTTCCTATATGAGAGCACTTCAATTTTTAAGGTTTGAATGGAATTTATAGGGACGATTGAGTGGCAATGGCAAAACCACTTGCAGAATGTCATCAATATTTTTTCTTCATTTATGATCTTTTGCTACATTTCCACTTTTTAAATGTCTTTTACAAATTTGTTTCGCGAAAATGAGTCATGGCAATGCCAAATATGTGCATTTGTATGATTATGTCTTTCCGTTTTTTTTCTTTCCCTCTTCTTTTTATTCTCTTTTCATCTTCCTAATTCATGCAATGTTCCTTCTCCATCTTTACCTTTCTGCAATCGTCCCTCTCTACTTTTTTCCTCTCTCACCTTCTTTCTTTTCGCTCCTTTTCTTCCCTATTATCTCTTCAGTTGCCTCAATTCAAGAACCGTTACTTTCTCTTGAGTCCTCTCAAATCAAAAATCATTGCTGCTAAAGTTGAGAAATTATGTGAGGAATTTTTTTTTCAAATATATGCTAAGGGAGTTGTAGATATTGGGGGCCACAATACAACTACACACTTTTTGTCGGTAGAATTATCGTGTAACTTCTCATAGGGAAATGAATATATGTGAATGGCCTATGCCTATGAGTGCTTCGATGAACTAAAATAGCCATAATTATGCTTATATTATTTATTTATTTATTTATTACTAGCTTATGAAAATATGAGCGTGCACATTTATCGCTCATTTGTTATCATTCGGCATTACCAGCTGTCGTGCCATCTTCCTAAACATTCGAAAGCGTATATCGTACTCATTTCTTCAGCTTGCAGAAGCGCATATTGCTCTTATTTTTGGGACTCGACCAACTTAACTCTATCAAAGATCGATCAACGCATTTTGCCTTCTGAATAATTAAATTTTCTTTCATTCGTTATGAAGAAATTAAATATTATATTTGCTTCAAATGTGATAACATTCAAACATAAAAATATATTCGATTTAAAATTGATCCGCTCTCAAATGTTATATCATCGAAGGCATTGTAGTTTGATATGCGGTGTCTAACCTTCTCCTCTCTATTTCTTCTCCATCTCCTCTCTATTCCTTCTCCATCTCTCCCCTATTCCTCCTCCATCTTCCTTTTCCTCTCCCTTCCATTTTTTTTGTCAAATTTTCGAGAATTGTCGACTGCAAATCAAATAAATAAATAAATAAAAAAAAATAAATAAATAATATGTGGTTTGATGATTGATCTTTATTGTTCACATTTTCCTACTTTCCGAATAGAAAGCAAACAAGCAATTTGTGAAAACAATGACCCTTTGAATCAGAATATATAATGCACATTTTGTAATAATTCTCTCAGCTATAAGGAAGTTGCTTATTTACGGTCAATCAAAATATGGAATTACCTCCGTACTTTGACCATCTATGAACTCTCATCTTTTGCAATATGAACATTAATTCACATAATCTTTATGGCACATGCATTGCGTATATTAATCATTTCTTGAACGTTTTTGATTTATTTTACTAGTGTAGTAGCTTTAATGGATCTACTTATCTAGGGAATGAAACGCGTTTCCACATCAAAAATTGGAACTAATTAAATAACTATATCATTTTCACATATCTGAATTTAATAAGGAGTCAATTATCCGTTAGCCGAGTTGATTTTTTAGTGGACATAAATTATTTCGATTTTTATGCTCGTCGAGTGTTGAATTCGAACGATCGCAATATTAGAGTTTGCGATATTCGAATAGTCATGAGTAATATTGAGCACTTATAAATATATTAGCTATTCATAGAGTTTCAACGTTACTACTGCGGAGGTACATTCGAAGAGTGGAAATAAACTGCAAATTTCAAAGTGTCCACTCTAATGAACGTAAATGTGGGTATTGTGTCGCATTTTATGCATTCATTCATATAGCACATTCATAAATTTGCAGCAGCCAATATAACATTGACAATAACAATAATTCATTGCTTAATTAACCAAAACGTTGCTGCAAATCTTCGAAGGATATGAAATGCAAATTGGCTTGTTGTAAAATGTACGCATAGCAATGTGTAAACCTAATTTCGAAGTCGTTGAATAAACAACATTTCGTGCACGTGCTATAAATTTTACACATCAGAATACGTGACGTTATCTTTAACATTTCGTGAATTGAACGTATGAAGCATTTAGATATAAACGAATAAATACACGTAGAGATGAATATGCGCAAATAGATAACATTAACATACTTTCAGTAATTCAGAAAGATGGAGCGGAAATGAAAGTGGTTGATGGCTTCCGCAAATCGCAATATGTTTCAAGTTTGTTATTCACAACATATTGCATCGGAATTATTCGCATTTGTAAAGTAATTGATGCAATCTCGCTCTTTCAGATAGTTTCAACTCGATGAACTACGATTGATAGAATGAAGAAANTGATGATTGATCTTTATTGTTCACATTTTCCTACTTTCCGAATAGAAAGCAAACAAGCAATTTGTGAAAACAATGACCCTTTGAATCAGAATATATAATGCACATTTTGTAATAATTCTCTCAGCTATAAGGAAGTTGCTTATTTACGGTCAATCAAAATATGGAATTACCTCCGTACTTTGACCATCTATGAACTCTCATCTTTTGCAATATGAACATTAATTCACATAATCTTTATGGCACATGCATTGCGTATATTAATCATTTCTTGAACGTTTTTGATTTATTTTACTAGTGTAGTAGCTTTAATGGATCTACTTATCTAGGGAATGAAACGCGTTTCCACATCAAAAATTGGAACTAATTAAATAACTATATCATTTTCACATATCTGAATTTAATAAGGAGTCAATTATCCGTTAGCCGAGTTGATTTTTTAGTGGACATAAATTATTTCGATTTTTATGCTCGTCGAGTGTTGAATTCGAACGATCGCAATATTAGAGTTTGCGATATTCGAATAGTCATGAGTAATATTGAGCACTTATAAATATATTAGCTATTCATAGAGTTTCAACGTTACTACTGCGGAGGTACATTCGAAGAGTGGAAATAAACTGCAAATTTCAAAGTGTCCACTCTAATGAACGTAAATGTGGGTATTGTGTCGCATTTTATGCATTCATTCATATAGCACATTCATAAATTTGCAGCAGCCAATATAACATTGACAATAACAATAATTCATTGCTTAATTAACCAAAACGTTGCTGCAAATCTTCGAAGGATATGAAATGCAAATTGGCTTGTTGTAAAATGTACGCATAGCAATGTGTAAACCTAATTTCGAAGTCGTTGAATAAACAACATTTCGTGCACGTGCTATAAATTTTACACATCAGAATACGTGACGTTATCTTTAACATTTCGTGAATTGAACATATGAAGCATTTAGATATAAACGAATAAATACACGTAGAGATGAATATGCGCAAATAGATAACATTAACATACTGCGCTATATAAATGCGATTTCATAAAAATTCAGAAAGATGGAGCGGAAATGAAAGTGGTTGATGGCTTCCGCAAATCGCAATATGTTTCAAGTTTGTTATTCACAACATATTGCATCGGAATTATTCGCATTTGTAAAGTAATTGATGCAATCTCGCTCTTTCAGATAGTTTCAACTCGATGAACTACGATTGATAGAATGAAGAAATTTCCATGGTTACATGAATGACGATAGGAGAATTTTCGATATGAACTTTGAAACTGTTTGAAATAATTTAAAAGAAATTATTGCTGTATTTTTATTCATATTTTCTATAATAACAGCTGGATTAACAGTAATTTTCACAGATATTTTATGAATCATTTTCGGTTCATTTTGTTTGGTTCTTGCGAAAATATTTCCATAAAAACAGCAAGTTTTTACGATGTTTCTCGAATAAAAATATGGAAAACAGTTTTTTCAATAAATTATCGTTTGAAGCAGAAAAAAAAGAAATGATAGAAGAAATAAAATTTGCACGATTTTTTGTGTCGAAATGAAACATTGCTATAAGATTTGTATCATATTTTTACGTATTCCTTGCATACACGGTAATATATGCTCATCCTTGGAAAATTTAGTTGATAACAACGGTTGATACCGTTGAAGAAAGGAGAGGCATTCCTATCTTTTTGAGAGCTAGAGTTCTTCTTTTTCAGCCCCACTTCTTATCATTCNTATTCTCATTTCCTGTCGGGAAACATAATACTAAAGTTCACTCAGCGAATGTAGTACTTCTAACTGGCACAATCTCATAATCCAGAAATAATTCACAATTATTTCGTTAAATGCTTTAGGTAGTATTTCAAAAGTGGTGACGATTTCAATTGTTTTCGTTCAGGCATACTTCTAAAATGCATTTTCCTTCGAACCCTCAATAATGCCATCTAAAAAAGCTAATTTAAGCTAATACAAGAAGCTATTTCACCAGATGCGTTTCTTATGTTTAATCGAACTTGCACTTTTATAGAATCGGTAGCGAATTAATTCCCTTTGATTATTTCTTCTCGTATTGACACTTCAAAAACACATTTCATATACAGATAAATACCTCATTAGAAGAGAAATAAAATAATCCATGTCCGCAATTTCGGAGAAATATAATATTGATGGATTGATTAGCAGATTATTTAATGTTCGATTGCAATATAGTTAGCGAAGAATATTGTTAAGTAAAACAAAGAACAAAAACGAACGTCATTAAATTCATCTTATATTGGAGAGCCGTTTTTGAATTAATCAAGAATAAGCAATTCATTTATTTGTGTGTTGTATATGCTTGCTTGCATTGTTTTGCTCAACCAAATGCCAAATTGAACTTCGCATGCGAATTAAAACTTCGCATGCCAATTAAATACTTTCCTATTGCATCTTTTCAAATATTCCAACGATTTTTTACCAACGAATGGTGAATGCTTTTGTTGATGAGCGGTGATGATATGAAGCTGAAATAAGTAAGAATAAAATGAGATAATGTTGCCAACTACTATGATTTATTTTGCAGTGAACGGTGATGTTCTCAAATGATTACGTAAAATGTTTGTGAATGTTTTACGGCATTTCTTTCTTTCGTTTCTAATTAGTTTATCTCAATTTTTTTTCCACTGAAAACTATTACGCAATTTGGCAAAAAGCGGCGAAGAGAATGCGAGAGATCTGAACCTTTTAGCCTCTTTCATGTGCGATATCTTTTTACTGCTGTCTGTTTCTTCCCCTCTCGAGTTTTTCTTCTCACTATGCCATTTACTTTTGTTACCTTATTGAATATTACTTTTTTTTTAAATTTATCGCTGTTGATGAGTTTGAAAGTACTTCTTAAATTAGAATTGAAAGTACTAAAGTGCAATCGCTTTGCTTTGTTCTACTAATCGAGGTGATAGTACAGTAAGAGAATTTCTTCAAAATCAATGGTCAATTTTGCAAAGAGGCTGCAAATAGTTATAATGCGTTTTGATGGTCGATGATACATCGTTTGCAAAACAAGCATGTGTTTTGCAGAGTATAAATATACGGCCATTGCGAGCGTTGACTAGCCTTTGCAACAAAACGATGTGTGGCCGCTGCTGCTTTCCTAAACGTATAGATATAGTTTTTCATTGAATTCGCACGTAGCAGGCTGAACGCTCTTCCAAAGCATCGAGCTGGTAGGTAATTGAAGTTAAAGAATTTATTAAAACCACATGAATAAATAAATGAACGAATAAATGTGAATATATCTTTATTTACATTTGTATTGTGTTTATTTATATTTAGGGTATATATGTATGTTTGTTTATTTATTTATATTTATATTCTTTATGAAGTTATATTTTCAGTCGTCATACATATCCAAGCTCGAAATATTCAGCGGTAATGTGAGTTATAACGGCGGCAGGGTTGTGACGGTATTTTAAGTAACTGAATTTTCAATGTATCAACTGATATACTCCGGGCAGGAAAAAAGAAGGGAACAAATTCGAACAAGCTAAAGTGTTTAACTAACTATTTGTGTTGACAGATTTGCTGCTCGTAATGCGATGTGTTCATTATCTGTCCATATGAAAATGAAGTAAAGCATTCGAGAATGCAGCTGCTTATATGGGTAAAAGGTTTCTGCATAGCCTTCTTGTCGTTTTTTTTTTTGTGAAACAGAACACTAAACAGTTTTTAATTGTTTTACGTAAGTAATCAGCATTGAGCTTTATTCTTAGAAATAGATGATTCAACGCTCGATGCATGCATAAAGCATTTGCCCTAAATGCACTACATTTTCGCGAATATTCAACAAAGTGCAGAGGTTGGCCAGCATGATAGCTGTGTTCGGGCATATTTGATGAGTCAACACATATACACACACACCCAATTTGCCCTTTTTCAGTCCACTCACCTCGATCATAAACTTTTATATTTGCTATATAAATGAACGATTTAAGTTAAAGCCTCAAAGAGATATTCTCTTATTTCATTCATTATTTTAGCATTCATATGCAGAGATAATCGAGCTATGTTTTCGCCTATTAGAGTGTAATGAATCAAGTAATTTATAGTTCAGCGTCATTGTTATGAATTTCTTTTTAAGTGGTTTAATTGCAGCGTTTGCAAAGAAGTGTAGTGGATTCTTACTGCTTTAATGTTATTTCTGTTCGACTTGTACTGAGAGTGGACAGAATGTTGACCACTACTGTGATTTCCAGTTTCGTAAAGTTTTCGCTCATCTTAGCTTGAAGAGCACCTTGAATGAAGATATAGCTTTTTGTACATAGCTATGGTCACTTGCGATAAAGTGGAAGAGATAATAAGAGAGCAAGACATTGTGCCACTTCCATAGAATTTTTATTACTAACGCATCTCTCTGTTCTTCTCACTCTCTGTCTCTGTGTGTATTTGCTGAGTTGTGCTCTTAGCGCGAAATCGATTTTTGTGCAAGAAATTGCATTAATTAACACACATTTCTCAGATCTTAGCACAACTGACATTTTATAATTACGCTTGCTTGAGTGCGGTCGGTCTTTGCCCTCATTCGCTTTCAACAGCTATCAATCCTCTAGAAACCGGAATGTTTAGTTCGCGGATCTTAGGAAACATTTGACAACTAAACGAATTTATGAATTTCAAGAGGATATACGCCCTCGTGCCTATTTATCTGCTTTCTTCTATAGTACATACGACCGGAAAATGCATTTTCTTGTTATGTTTAGCAATGATCGGCACAGATGTTTGATAGATTGACTGTTGTAAATTCGGCGGCTTTCAAATTCGTGTACTTTATGCTCGCCACTTATGCATTATTTCCCTTCATGCTTGTCATTTCAGTATGTCATCTTCCATTCAGTAAAGTGACGCTTATTCCATCAATTGGGTATGTGCCTCGTTTGTGTGTCACATCTGATATTCTACAGCCTCAGCTTCTAGTACATCTAAACCCCGTAAAAATTTGAACGCCATTGGAGAGATTATATGACTTTATATTCTCTGTCGATTTTGCAGTCGCTAAAATTTGCTCTCTTACACTGCATTAAGTTTGTTCAAAGTATATACACCTTTGTTTTCCTTAATCATAGTACCCTAAAGCTCGTACAATGCTGTGATATTTTGCGCTCTTCAACAACTCTGTGTGTGCACATCGCATTTTGACTGCATTTTGGTCTCACCTTTGCGTATATGTGTTCGTTTGTTCCACAGTTTCGACTAAGGGATCACTGAAATAAGAGCAGCAAAATGTGGTCGATGATTATAGTTGTTTGGAATTGCTTGCGTTTTCCAGAAGTCCGAGTATAAAAACGGAACTCTCCACATTTTAGCAAGTTTCCCTGCTGCATATTTATATGCTTGGCTCTGCGTCGATCTTATGCGAAACCTCGTGGCGGAAGATTTAAATATATGAATGGAACTAACATGTCCCACTCCAAAGTTATATATAATGGAGCGTTTGAAAGAAGCTGTAGGCATTTAAAGTTCGTTTTGCAAATTCGACAAACAGTCTGCAAATATGAATGCTAATACATCTATCAATAAAACTTTTTGCTAACTTAAGCTTTTCCCTTTCGCTGAGAACAACTAAAACGATTGCTATTCATCGAATTCGACACACGTTAAACTTCAATCTTCGAAACTCGATTGGTCGATCGAATTTTACTGATTGCCATCCGATGTACTCTCATCACTTGTTAGATAAGTTGAAACTAGCAGCATTGCTGCATGAGAAATGCGCGTTATAGCATTGTAAATGTGCATATTTTATACGCAAGAAAGTTGTGTCAAGCGAACGAAATTATGCTCTTATGCACTTTGAAATGGGCAGCCTCCGATCGATGCACCACCATTCCTCAATCAACTCATAAGGTGCTTCTTATGTGGATATGTGCTTCGCTCGTTATTCATTGTTTTCTGTTCATTATGCATTTTTGCATTTTGAAAAGAAACACATTGTGTTTCCGCC
>JAARMF010005515.1:0-11613 GCA_022844705.1 Toxascaris leonina
CTTCTGGAGTTATCTATTTTGGTTTGCGGCAATGGTTGGTTATTTTGGTTTATAAACTCGCAAGAATGCGTTTTGGTTGTTTAGTATCTCTGCATAGATACGTTTGTGTTTTGCGTTGTAGTTTAAACAAAGCAGCAGTGGATGCAATAATTTACAGATGTAATAGCACAGTTTGCACTTTGACTCGCCGTCAATCAACTGCTTAATCATTTTCAAACACTTGAACTTGGCTAAAAACTCGCGTAAGCTTTACAAGACATCGATTCCTATTTATAGCGATCGGGTTGCAGGAAATGAATTTTTTATTGAAGAATTGCGCAGACGGTGAGGCTGACCAAACTATGGAAGCAGTTCTTGACTCTTCTTACAAAAACTGTTCTATTTTTTGGGGGGAGAATTGGATGGTTGGACAAGCCGAATACAAAATCGCACATCGCAGTGTCTTCCCTAACAAGCTTCTCCACCTGCTTTAAGCTATTGCTTTCACCTGAGAAATGATAAAACTGCATCCCANTAAAACTGCATCCCATCCAGTCTCCTTCTTAAGCTCTTGCTGTCATAAAACTTCCAGTGGACGCTTCAGGGACTTTACATTGTTTTGATAAGTAAAGTTAATTGGGTTTTTAAATCTCTTTTCGAAGGGTTCGAAATTAGTCCAAATTTTAAACGATACTCTTATACGGAAAACGCTATAACACCTTCAAAGTTACTTTAAACCACTTATCTTTTGAAAAGTTCGGAAATCATTTATTTCTTCGGATTTCTTTTTTTTGATAGCTAAGCAGATGATTTATTCTACAAAATTATTCCTTCCATATAGTCAATTTAAACGGTTCATCGTTTTGATTTAAAAAAAAAATGAATACTCGATTTTTGAGTTATTATGAAACGGAAAATGTTTTCCCCTCCACCACTCTTCTAAGGTTTTCGTATTTACTTACATCTCTTTAAGTGGCGTTATTTCATTGCCGTAATGATGAACAAAGTATCGCAGAGGCATTTAGGAATATGTTTTGTTGAACAATATGAAAGGCGAACGATAAGACTTCGCCTATCAAATGTGATCGCTGAGCTAAGCAAATATATTGCTGTGAGAATAAAAACAAAATTATTGTGATAATCAATGAATTTACGATAAATAAAAATACATTTGTACACAAACATTCAAATGATGTGATACAGTGTTAATGGGTATTTATTCAATAACAACAACAATAATAATTGCTGCTGAATGCCCCTCCAAATATTTTCTCATAGTATCATTCCCGGCCGAATCGCATATTTTCAGGGAAATAACTCTCGAGTGGATTTCATTTCAGTTCAGAGTTAAGAAACGATATGTTCCCAAAGGAGCATCGCTCACCGCAGCTGTACACAACTGCACGATGAAAACCGATCCCGTTGAATGAGCGAATAGTGTATATAATTCGATGCTTTGCAAATAGAAAACACTTTTCAAAACCATCGACGTTATTGTCTAATAGACCGACTCTCGCTTAACGCTCGTTGTTCCCTTAAGATCGTTCATAAAACAACTTCCCTTCTATTGTCATCGACATTTGTTTGTTGATTCGGATTGAATTCGAGCCGTACGAGTGATCAATTGAAGGGTTAACATATTGGTGATTCTGAATCGATCATCGATGATTCCGAATTCGGGCTTAGAAGGAATTAATCTACATATTCGACTATAATTTATGGGATATTTCAATATTGAGTGCAATATAACTGAGAAGATAAATGACCTTTTTTGGGATTTCCAATTTTCGAGTTATCCATCACAATTTCTTCGTACATTAGGAAATATTATATATATGTCAACCGATGATCTCTATAACTATGGTCGATGAGTGTTTAGGCGTCAACTACGGTGAATTCATGAAGTACTGAATGCTGGTCTTAGAAGATCAGAAGAGGTTACTTGATTCGATCACTTCACACACAAATTAATCACTGAGTGGAAGTACATCTATTTAAAGGCTGTGACGTTGTGCATATTTATGACTTCACTTCGTTCTTTGTGTCAATTGTGCTTTTATTTGTTCGCTGCTTTGCAGTCGAACCATTGGCGCCGCACTTACATCTTCTATCGTAGAAAATTCTCCATTTGTAATGTTATTTTCGGAATGATGCTAGCTTATTCCATGTTGGAGCACAAATAACGGCCAATGACCGATACCAACTTAGATGAATAAGTTGTTTGTAAATCGCATAAATCTGCATATGACACTGTGGAAGATTATAAAAAAAAGTACGTAGTGCATTTGTGAAATTCACACAAATGCATTCGGGTAATAAAAACATCATTCCTGAAGCATTACTGCTTGTTTCCGTTCTTACTACACTGTATTGAAGTCTGTCTATTTCACTGTTCGACTATGCGGGAGGGAGTCATAAGGTAGTTCCATGCCTACAATTGCCACATTTTTCTGCGGTCTACAAAGTCACTGGCGTCTTCCCTGATTCAAACCTGTGCTTTTGCTTTCCATCATTTCCGATGTAGCGTAGCAGGGAGATTGATCTCTTCGAGGTTCTCACGTTTGGAATCGCATGTTAATAATACCCTTTGAACGTTCATAAATACGAGTCTATATCAGCTGCAGCAAGTAACTAGTTGTAGATGTAGTAGCAGTGCTCGCACTGCTAGTACCAATAATACTCAGCGTAGTAGCAGCACTGCCACTACCAATAGTGCCAAAATAATGTTGGGTAATGAGCGTCTCTTAATCAAGCGTCAAATCCCCTAGATCTCTCGAGAGGAAGACAAACGACGCGTATCGCCAAGATTCCTCATCTACAATGTTTCGTCATTGGACGGTCCTTCATGCACTTTAATGCCGATGCCGCATTGTCGGAATAAGAGCACGCCCTTCACAGAATTCTGATGCGCGCACTTTCATCCCATGAAGCAATGAGTGTGACATGATTCAGCATCTGTGCCGTTCCACAAAAACCCTACGAATAATCCGCCGAATCAGTTGTTTGTTCAATAATCCGACTTCAGCCGAAGTAAATTCTGAAGCATGATTAGTGCTTGTATGCTTTCTAATAATCTGAAATTTTTTGCATCTTCATTCGTCGATGGTAATAAGAATTCAACACTCGGCATGTGGAATTAGATCATTTATGATCCGCTAAGATAATGGCGTTGATCAATTTTTTGTACGATTCGTAGCGATCGAGGATACGGTACAGCTTGAATCCAAGACAGTTCTTTGCACTTGTGTTAGCGTTAGACGGAACGGGAAGTGAAGTGCAAATGCTGCCGATTTCGGTCACATCTTAAAAGATACGAAGCGCTGCTGTAGATCTAACATTGTTTAGCTGCGATACCGCACAAACATTTTGTTGTTTCGCATCCGAACTTTATTTTACCTGAAGCCATAAGCAGCAATTTTTAGGAAAAGATTTGCGAATTCAAAGTCCTCTATCTAATCTGTTGGCCTAAAGTTCGTAATTCTGAAGTTGTTACTAAAGATATCGGGGCTTCGAACAATGACTTGCTGTCGCTNNNCTTCGTGATTCTGAAGTTGTTCCTAAAGACATCGGGACTTCGAACAATGATTTGCTGTCGCTACAACCGGTGGAAACATAGGATTGTCGGTCGTCATTAAGTATTTATAAGGACGTTGACATTTGCTAACAATTGCAGCCTGCTCATTCACCAAAATCAACTTCAATCATTGTTTAGCAAATTTTGTGCCGCCTTAAGTAGCAGTTAAATTCACCAAAAAAAAAGAAGTTCTAAAGGCATTATACCATCAAATGATGATTGTAGGGATTGAGAATGTGCTTGAAGGTGCCGAATAAATACACGACGCAAGATGACTCTAAGCAATGATTGAGGCCCGATTGAAACATTTCAAATGTTTTCACAATTACGCATTGGCCGCCACTTTGTGGCGGATTTTTTTTTTATTTTCGATTAAGATGGACGGCATTAATAAAACGATATAATGTACAAAAAAACATGGCAGTGAGCTTGCTGATTGTTTTGTGGCAGTTCAACTTGCATTCACTCGATCGCACTCTATCATTTACTCGAATTCGTTTCTGATAATCAATAACTTCACTCGTTACAACATTGATTGTGTTAAAATCGAATATAACAAACTTATGCAATGAAGTCGTTTACTCTGATAGCGATGCGATTTGTGAATGCAAGCTAACGCATCCCACGAGCTGAAAGCACGGTGGCTGCCTAGTAGCCAGATGAGTGACCACTCATAAATTTTCGATAAACTACTAGAAACGACTGCAAAAAATGGTCACAAAATTTACGAGCAACATAGGCATATGCATAAATGAATAACATAGACAACATTCAAACCAACTAGAAAATGCGATATAGATAAATGAATAATGAAAGAGGCATATTAATATATAAATATAAGCAATAAAAACGATGAGGGATAAAACTGCATTCGTTTATAGTCGGCCGTTTGATTATGAGCTGCGTTAACAAGTTAACGTATTTTACGCATTTAGCTCGAAGAAATCTAATGTGGCAAAAAGTTTCGACATCACTGAAGAAATTTAACTTTTCTCAGCGCAAATCAAACGGCGAACATTATAACAATAAAAATGAGACCTCTCAACCGAAATGGTGAAAGGAGTAATATCGCAGGGCCGTCCATCCCTCCAGACCCCGAGTGCGGACATCAACATCGAAGGCCGATAACGGCTATCATAAAAGCCGTTTAGTCGCCTTTTCGACGTTTGTGCCAATATCATTACTGAGAGGAGATATCGCCTTCCAACGCTCTGATATCCCCGCATGAAGCATTACAACTCAAATCATCATATAGAAACTCGCCCCTCACTACTGTGTGCCAACATCGAAGGCCGTGAAAATGATAAAATGGCTCGATGTGGCTGATAAGAGGGGAGGGTGACATGAGTGATGGAGGGGACTAGGAAGGGGGGAGGGAGGGAGAGAAATGGGACGGGACTGGGACGAAGACAAGGACGCAACCTAATTAGTTCCTAACATTCGTGGGTGTTTCAGCCTACACGAAGCAGAAAAACTGCAGCTAAAGAAACATCACCACCCACGTCAACAAATTCACAGCACACTTATTGCTTTTTGCTTCCCTTTCTCCCTCCCTTCCCCCATCCATTCCACCAACAATCGTATTTGAGTCGCACTGATCAACGCGAGGATACATGCAAGTGCATTTATGGTGCATTTGGATCGCGTTTGCTTACCTTAAACAGTTTCGCGTTCCCTTTTATTCGGACACCTACCCTCGTACTTCTCGCTCAGCAAGAAGGGTACAGCAATACTAGGAAGAATGCACCATAAACGACCGAAGAGGTACGAGCGTTGATCGATAAAACCAGTCAGTAATGACCACCTATGGGGTCAACTGGCGAACCCGTTTTTTCGTCGGTGGACGAACGGCCAAAAACACAGGAGAAAATACGCAATTGAGTGCTGAACACATACACAGACAGGCTGCAAGCGCAAACACACTTTCCTCGCTATAATTTCGAGACTTTAGATTACATGGTGTATGCGCTGATTGATAGTACGTTCGATTCAGCGAGGATATCGTTAAGGATTACTCTGATGATCGGATTGCTTTTAAGATATTCAAATGCGAGCGATCTTCGAAAATTCAGAAAGAGATTTCGTAAGGATATTGTGCCAAAACAAACAGTACCTCTCGTTAAAGGATCTCTTCTCACTAGACGATGGAAACATAGAAATTGCCTAAACAGCTTCCTTCATTTTTCAGTGTCAAATGAAGGAAATATCCTTTTAAATTGAATGAAAATACTTCAAATCACTCCGCTCGGAAAACTTTACCAATGCCTTCAGTTGGGATAAACAGTTAAAAATGTTATGTGGATGCGCTGCACAGCAAAACAATCGATAAATTTCCGGTGAAAGACTGCGATCTCACTTACTCGATACACCGCTGTTGTTGTTGTTTTTCCTCAAAAGAACAAATAGGGACAAAGAACCGGTGAGCTGAAAGACGATTTCCGCGAAAGACGACTTACTGGAGGATTGTTATATGTTGAGGAGTAAATTCAAAAAGAGCTCGAGCTGAAGCTGAAGCCAAACAAAAAAAGAAAAAATGCTGCAGAGGAACAGAACTCGACACTCATTATTAGCACTTCACGGGGATCATTCATCAGTTTAACGTGAACGAGTTGATCAAGACGAGTAGACAGAGGGAAAGAGAGAAAAAAAAGGGGAAATTGGAAGCGACGATGATCTGCAAAGAAGCGATCACTCGTCACACTAGAATCACACTCAGCGTCTAAAGACACTTAGGAAATCAATGACTCAATCTCCAAATAAGCAATGCCGAGAGCCTTATCAGCTACCGTTTCAACTATCCGATCGAAAGAATTCAACTCAGAACGACGAATATTCACTGATGACTTCAGCAAAGAAAAGACTCAAACAAATGATGCTACTGAAACGAAATTCGGTGAGTAAAAGAAGTCATTAANGACAAAAATTTAAATTCGATGAGTAAAAGAAGTCATTAAACAAATTTAATTTGGTAATTCTTTAGCGGAAACAAAAGTCAGAGAGTTGAAATGGAAGAAAATTGCGAGTTGCATAAAGTCGACAATAAGTCGGATATCCCGCTAATGGAGCAAGCACATTGGGTGGCCTTCGTTATGGACCGTTAGGAAGTAGAGAAGATGAAGAAATCGCTGAGAAGAGGCAACAATCTGAAAAACGTGAACGGTGTTGCTCACTTGCGAGAATTAACTCAACAGACTAGTGATAGCCGCTATTGATTGCCGAAGTAATCGCTTTGCTGAGAATGTGGATATCCTCTCGAGACGAAGACGATTCGACGCAGAAATGCGCGAGCTTCAATCGTCGAGAGTGAGAAGTAGGATAGAAGTGGAGGATCATCGTTGCAGGCGATTGAAAGCACGGTAGTGTTGAAAGCATCGTTGTTGAATGGCGCCTTATGACAGAGTCATGCTGGCATTTTGACACCTCAGCATCACCCGAGGTTTGTTGACCCAGTTGTTGTTCGACGGGACCAGCCTGAAAGACTGCTTCCACTCAATTTTGCTAGCACGAACAAGCCGAATCACCGATATAAAGTAAATCAAACAGTCATCTCTAAGGCTTGTAAATGCTTTACAAATACTGTATTTCAGGCGTCAAGCTGAACGATGGCTGATCGATAAAAGATTCAACGCAAAGGCAATCGATCGCAAATAATTAGCCATGCCATCAGACAGTTGGTAGACAAATAGGGCAAGAGATCATATGGAGAAACTGACAAAAAATTAGTGTGATCGAAGCACGTTTATGTTATAACCAGATCCTACCACATCTGAAGGCTGTCAACAAGCAATGAATGCAGTTGAATAACTGTGCATTTTTGGACAACGCTCTTGGAAGGCAGCAGTGGGGCTCAAAGATAAGAATGATGCCACAAAATGAACCATTATATAAACATATAATTCTGCTGACTATTATCAGACAGCGCTTATTTGTTGGTTGTTAATAAAAAAGATTTTCTTCTAGAAGTTCATACATTAATCGCTTCTTCCATGGTACTGCTTTAAAGTATTTTAACGTTGGACTCAACCATTGAATACAACCCCCCCCTNAGAATGATGCCACAAAATCAACCATTATATAAACATATAATTCTGCTGACTATTATCAGACAGCGCTTATTTGTTGGTTGTTAATAGAAAAGATTTTCTTCTAGAAATTCATACATTAATCGCTTCTTCTATGGTACTGTTTTAAGGTTTTTTAAGGTTGGACTCAACCATTGAATACAGCCCCCCCCCCCCCCCCTTAAATATCCCGTTTCCGCGCTCCATTAGCCAATTGAATTTTAGTAAGTCGATTGAGAACATCCAGTCTGTCGTCAAAATAAACTGTCCTTCATTATATTCGTTATAAAACTTGCAAGTTTGTGGAATATCGTTGTTACAATACACCACTATTGGTGAAGTAAACATAAATGAGCACTTCACAATGATTTGTTGACCGTGATTCGCAAANNNACAATGATTTGTTGACCGTGATTCGCAAATATTTTGTCGGTAATGCAAGCGAATGTGTGTATAGCATGCGTTGATGTTTACTCGCATTTTTTGTGGTGGACAAGCCACTCACCACACTCGATGGAAATGTTCTTCGATGCAGCTGCTTAATGAAAAACCCCTCTAACGCTGCAGTTTGTAAACGACAGCTTGTGGTGCCGAGGGAACAAACCCACTTGTTAAGTGCTGAAGTGAGCACATTTATTCCACAAATCACTGTCAGTGTTTGTTTATGTGAGAAAATCTTTCCTCCCTTAAGACTTGAGTATTGTGGATTCTATGTCCGCATATTCTATTGATATATCAAGCAAAAGAGATTATTTGTGTATATTTGTTTATCGAATCATTCAACACTACATCTCATTGTCATAACGTGACTACGTTGACAGACCTGTGCGAGCGGTTCATAACGAATAATGATGTCGTTAATTGTCNAGGACAATGAATTTACCTGTGCGAGCGGTTCACAACGAATAATGATGTCGTTAATTGTCGATAAATGGTTGATCACCGCTTAACGCAGTTTAATTTCTCCACTGCACTTCAACCTTGGTGAGGCTAAAAGTCAAGCGTAGAGACGCACTTGTAGCCACGCGCCCGATGGCGCCGGCTTCGCTAGATCCCTGCAAATAATAATTTTACGTTGCAAAAGATCTTCTTCTCGAGAACACAACACGACGAAGACGGCGATATTACGATTTCAAAGACATGAATTATGATTTCCTATCGATGGCATTACAGAGGTTGTGCTGTACTATCTAAGCATCATAATTTCCCAATAACAACCTACTAACAGCAAGCAAAAGTCGAATTCAACTTCCCTGACAAGAATTAACAATCAATATGCACATTGATATCAACAACAATCATCATAGTCGTTGGAAAAAGAGAGAAATTCGACTACCACGAGGACTCACGCATAACAATCAACAAATGCAGCAGTGATAAGATAAAGAGATAACGTCGCTAACGTGTCACCACAACAATCATCCGCCATATATCACTTGATCACTTGATTGACCGGACTGTCGAACGTCGAAGACGCTGCCGGTCACAATGCGCTTCCATTAGGGTACCGAGGCCCGTNAAAAAGCATTCAAAGAGGGAAAATGGATGCACAAAGAGAACATCACGGAAAAATAATGCGCACAGATCTGTGCATATATAGTGATGGGAATAGCAAAAATTTCCAACGATTCTGTGTTCAAGGGTTCAATTATCAACACAGGCACTCAATGTCCGCAAATTCACCGCACCGACCTAAGCGTGTGGCAGCAAACTTTCTGCAGGATGATCGATGATCTTTTAGTGAACGACGATTGCTTAGCAGTGTACGTATGTAGCAAACAACAACTCCACGAGGCACTGCTAAAAATACGACTTTGAATGGCTGACGGGCAATGAAAGTGCTGCAAGCGAGCTTTTGCAAATCGAGTACGCATACGAATGTATAAGCCAGCGTCCAAGAAACGGCAGCCTCAGGCGAAAGAGGCGGAGTCTGAAAGCTAATTTAGACACAAAATCGATCACAGACACACACACGCATACACATACACATCGTCCGAATAGCGTGAGCCTATGTGTGGCCAATGTCCAGCCGGCGACTAACGCATCCGCTACAGCCAACCGACTCAGCAACTCACTACTATACGATTGCTCGCATAAACGATAAATTCCCAAACAGAAATATGTACCGCCTTGATCAGCGAACTTCACGGAGAGATTTCTCAACTGAATTTGCAGAGATGTGAGAGTGCAAAAGTATGTCAACGAAGTTGTCACGATATACGATTTTGCATTCCATTCACTTCGCAATTCCCCAATAAAAACTTGAATCTTGCCTTAATACTTGAACTGCATCGATCAGTCGCATATACCTCCAGTTTCCCGGAAGTGATAAGTGTGAAAATGGAAATCGATCGGTGCGAAACACATACAGGTTTTTTAGCACCTTTAAATTTCTGTATAGCCCTTCTCTGTTGAGGGGGACAAGACGAAATATTACACGGGTGGTTTCCACACAGCGTGCAATGGTCTCACAGGATTTCGTAGCTCTTGTTCAGTCATTGCCGAGCTGCACCTATCACAGAGACAGACACACTCATGCATACGTTTGAATACAGGCACGACGTTGCAATATGCTTTGCACAACAGATTTGCCAAAGTGCATAACAACTCGGAATCGATGATGATAAGCATCTAGAGTTTCATCGCAGCAAACCTTGCAGAAGATGGATGCCAAAGAGTCTCATGCCTACAATACGTTGATGACCGGGCATGAATTTCAATGAGTCCATATATTTAATGGTAGAGACTTTTAGCAGCTCGTTTCCACGAACAGGAACTTGAAAAAAGAACAAATATGAGTAAAGAGGAAATATTCTTGCTGAAGGCAAGCCATTCATATGCAATAGACGCGGCAAGCAAGGCGAGAAAATAAGAAAAAGAACGCAATGAGGCTATTTATATTGCGATGCAATCAAACGACTTGTGGCAATATGAAGGCAAATTTAGAAATGCTTCTGCAGTCACCATTTGCACTTCATATACAGCCGCACAACGCAATTATTATTTGTGTTTGGCATTGCAAGTGAGTTGACGGCCGACCAGTTGCAATACAACGCTCGAGAATGTGCGGAAAACTTCACTTATACGTCTAAAAACGTTCCAGACAGCCAAGTGATGAATCTCATAAATAGGGGAAAAACTGCTTAAGAAACATAAATATTATTTCTCTACAACGAAAGCATTTCCTTTACAGAACGCCTCTCTTCCCCCAGATGTAAATTTAAAACCGCATAAAGCATCTATTCTTCGGGGCAAATTTTTCTTCGTCGGATAGAAATTTCAACAGGTATGCTCAAACAGAGAAATATTTGTGGTACATAAGCGTATAGAGAAATGGCTATCGATTACTGTATTGATTGGAACATGAGACGCACATCGACAGTTACTCTGTATTACAGTTCTATACAATAACCTGCCCGTTATTAGTGCGGTATGTGTTGCAGTAGTCACCTATATTACAATATATCTGCAATTGTTATGGAATCGTCCCTATTGCAATAGCGAATACCACATTATTCGCTACTGTTACGGTACAGATCTGAAGCAATTCTCAGATGTGGACATAAAGCACATATGTCGCCCAGCCAATGTGTTTGTGCTTTATGGGAACGAAGTTCAAAGTGCTCGTGATGAAATGAACTCGACGTTCATCAACAAACACAACTGCATTGCAATGTTTACAGTCGAACGAAACAACCGGATGAACGCTGACCGAATACACAAAATCATTTGCAGCGGAAATATATTTGGAAAGACATATAGCTAAATGAACAGCGGAAATGACGATTAATGCACAAACAATCATCCTACATATGCTGCTAGAACGACCAATCAACGCATCGTTTGTTGCTTGAGCCAACTGAGTAGTTGGCTGTCATCACAGCAGAGTCGGAACATCAAATTAACTGCTGCGGAGGGCGAGTACAATAGTTGTTGCAGTTATGGTTAAGGGTTACTATAATTGGTGTTATAATTAAAACCAACAGAAATTTCATAAAT
>JAARMF010005524.1:0-11588 GCA_022844705.1 Toxascaris leonina
AATGCTAATCAAAATTAGCGAAGGGAAGTGTCACCGCATCGATGTAGTTGATCTCATTAGTGGTGCAGACTAGGCATCTTCGAAGAGAAGTTGTGGTGCCGCACTATAGGAGTGATCGTATTCAAATGCGCTACCGTATCACCATGGTATAACCCCCCCCCACCTTGCTAAAATTTGGGATTTGTTTCACGATATTCTCTAGCTAAATGCTGCTTCTCTAGCTAAATTGGACGATTGCCAAACGTTGCTTATGGGCTGTTCTTGAGAATCGATGAGGGAGGGGCTTGAGGGCTTGAGGACATCCGAAGGAAGGCGCAATTGGTTGTTATTGCGGTAAGGCAGAAAAGGGGTGGTGGAGTTGAATGCTTTTTGCATGAAAACATCGACCATAATAAAGGCAAACGCCTGCTATTGATTTGCATTTTCGGAACTCTTTGATGCTTCAAGTCTGCACTCTTTGGCCTTGTTACCGTATCATGAAGCTATTGCCCCACCCCCCTCCTCAACACTATCCCCCTTCTCGTTGTAAATGACTTGGTTGAGTGAATTTTGTAGTGTATTATTTGCGATAGTTGACATAACGCCTTAATATTTGTTCACATCTAGTTGAAGTGCATCCCACTTTTGATGAAAGTAAGGGAATCAAGTGTGCGTTATTCTCGAAGACTCTGTGCAATATCTCTGGAATTGGATTTCCGCCTCTTAGAAATAGGTGACTGTTTGTGATGGAAAATAGATACTTGATACGGATCCACAATCGAAAATCCTCTTGTTCAGAGTTGGAGTGGGAATATCTTTTATATGCCGAATTTTCTGCATATGCTGAGAGAGGGGCTGTGAGATTTGTCTTGGATTCTGGGGAAGTAGTTGAGTAGGATGATACTTTCGGGGGCTTTTTTGTGGGTGAAGGAGGGGAAGAGAGAGGAAAATATTGAAAAAATATGAAGGGAGTTTATTTTAACGATGGAATAAATGAATAGTTTGTTAGTGAGAAAAACGTTCATCAGCTTGTAGGGGGGAGGAGGAAGGGAAGGAGGCGGATTTTAATGGGGGATGTTAGCTCAGTGGACTCCTGAAATTAACCTGAAAGAAGTTATTTATTTATTTATTTATTTATTTGTTTATAGGCTATTGCAGATTTCCGTTGAATTGTTAATCAGGCATTCGCTTCTGAATGGAATTCGAGTAATAGAAGTTTTTATTGGTCGCTAAGAGATCAAAGAACAGCTCCGTTTTATTGCCTTGTTGTGTGTGGCTAATTTGCTCCGGAGTTGATTGACAAGCGTTCGTAAATGAATGCTGCACTCATTCGTTGCTAAGTCATATTAGCTAGCATTGTTGTTGGGAAATATTAAGCTGGGTGGGTTATTATTGAAGAGCACTGATATAATTGCTATGATTAAGTGCAATAGGAGGGTGAAGGGAATGGCTGATGTTGATTCGAGGATTGGGTTTGAAGCTTTGTTAGCTTGGATGATGAGAATGTGCAGTAAGAGGCGGGAAAGCAGCAAATGTTGTTGCCGTGTCGAGGGAGTGTTGGATAGCGCAATTGGAGTCGAATGATGGACGGTGCACACGGCTGGCTGTCAGTGTTACCTATCGATTGATGATAGCTCGCACACCGCATCGTTTTTGCTTGAAGAGACGCCAACACCGACCTCGAGCACAACCATCAATTCGCTGAACACACACACACACCACGAGCATCTAGTGTTGTCGTAAAAAAAAGCCAATTCTATAACAAAACAATTAAACATCATCAAAGTCCGACTTGATGGTCACATTAATTATTGCTCGAGATATAAGTCGGACTCATAGAGGGATAAGAGAGACCTGAGTAACCTCAGGTGATTGGTTTGATAGAAAGCTTTGTAAATATGAGGACGAAAGGTGTGATATTTACCGGTACAGGTGGTGTATTGGTAGACTGGTTGAGGATTGGGCCTCATCAGCAAGGCAATATACGCATCGATGAAATTATTGTTGAAGCATCAAAATTCGCGGTCGTGTATTGAATACTGCTGAAATAATAGATCGAAGATCAGAATGGCTTCGGGATTTACCTGTGATGTTACCTGTGATTGCTGGCATTGTTTGTGATTGCTGATAGAGTGATAAGAGGGGAGGAAAAAAATAAGGAAATGAGAGGGGTTATGAAGGTGAGCATAATGGAGAGAGGCGTCTCTCAACGGCATCTTTGTAAACAACTACAACTCTTCATCAATCAATTTTTACGTTTGTTTATGCCGTTCACTTCTTTTTATTATTAGATTTATTGTTTTAATTATTAATATCTGAGGTGATATCAGATATGCAGATGAGATTTCACTGAGGAAAATGGGGAAATATTTGAAGTGTTGAGGGAGGCGATGAGGATGGCGATGTTCTGAATGAAGAAGCATTCTTGCAGAAAGATGTCTATAAATAGCCCTCGGCAATCTTGTAGTGCCATATCGACTAGATCCTTTATATATTAAAAAGTCGACTTTTTCTTTTGATAATTTGTAATTTTCTGACTATTTTCTCAAAGTAGTGCTATAGTGCGAATTTGATCAATTGGTTTGACTGTCATCTTGAAGTAGATGACAGACGAGATATTGATGGGGTTTGGGTTGTTCCTAGAAAACATTTCGCTGAGGAGGGACTATTGGCGTCGTCTCGAGAGAGCACACTCTGTGGTCAGTGTTGATTCCAATTTATGAGTGAATTTTGTGGTATTTGTGGTGGAATCAGCACCTCTTTAATGAGCTCTAGTTTCTTATTCGGTTTATTTGAGTGAAAATGGAATATTTTTTGGTGTTATTTGTGGAGATAGATTGCTTCACAGATAGGAATCGCGGAAGGGTTTCGTAGAAAACAAAGATTTTTTTCCAAATTTGTAAGGTTGAAAGTTTTTTGAATCAGTGGCTGGTAGGAAAAGGCCATTGTTTGAAAGAGGGTAGTNNNGGAAAAGGCCATTGTTTGAAAGAGGGTAGTAGAATTTCCACTGACATTTCTGTCTTGATTGGCGAAGCGGAAGTGGCTAGGTGCCTAATCATCATTTCGGTAACATTTTCATCGGGAACTTTTAATTCCACAAGGTTGTGTTGGTTGGAATCCGACGGGTAGAGAAATGCCCAAATTTTGAGAAAGTAACTAATATTTAGCGATATTTGCTTTATTTATTTCTATTCTGGCAATAGGCAAGCAATGGTTTCGCTTGTTTTTAGGTGTATTCCAAGTGGGCAAATCGATTTTCGTGTCGCATAAATTGTGTCGCATTAATGCATTGCGATATAGGTGAATAGCGTTGATATGTTTATGCAAACAATATTTCCGCATAATTATTATGGGAATCGAAATCGGCAATAGAATTAATTTTTTTTTTCGATGTAACGTTTTTAATGGAAATTAATAATAGAAATTTCATTAATGATTATTCGAGTCCTCAATAAAGAATTTTGGTGGATAGGGATTGGGAGCAAAAATCTTGTGGATAGTTGAACTAGGAGAGGATGGACTAGGAGAGGAAAGGGATAGCAAAAAGGGCATTGAGAATGATGAGTCCTGTTGGTTGTTGAGTCGATGCTAGTTTTACCTCTAGTGAACCATGACGTGAGCGAATATTACCCCTATGCACTTCGATGTCTCGTTCACGTNCTTTACCTCTAGCGAACCATGACGTGCGCGAATATTACCGTATGCACTTCGATGTCTCGTTCACGTCAACGAGTGTTTTAATTGCAGTAATTGAGGGGACGATCGGAATGAACATCGCTGAATTGTTTATATATTTTTTGTTGTGAGAGTAGAGCTGATCGAATGAGTTATGAATGGATAGTCTCTTTGATCATTTATAGGCCTATCTGAGGAATCTCCACTTTGTTGTGACTATGAAGGGGATGGAAGGCAAGAGGTTGATGGGTGTGTGATGTGCTGATACTGCATCCGCTGATCACCTACTGATACAGCTACTGATCACCTACTGATGATCACCTACTGATGGAGTAGCCTAATGCGGGATCAGGGACATCACCAGAGATATACTTACATCGATTCCCTTCTGGACGAGAAGTGGCTATTATTCGTTTACGAGGTGCTGAGACACCAAATTCGTCCAGCTTGCTATTGTTCAGCTGTACGGTTGATGGATGGATTTTGTGTGAAAGAGGAAGAAAAAAGTTGTACACATATAATGGATCACTTCGGGATTGTTAGTACTCATCAACGCCTTTGAAGTAGAAGAGAGTGATATGAGGTCAGAGGTCAACAAATGATCGATATCAGAGTTGGAGTAATGTATATTTGTGGTGATGGAATTGATTGAGTTCTGGAAAGGATGTGGGGCTAAGTGCTTTTGTAAAGTTTGTGGGATGGTTGGCTCGCAGGCGGCAGAAGAGGTCGGAGGGGGAGACTAGCAAAGAAAGCGTAGAGGTCGTCGCAGCATCGATGCTCGGCAGTGGTGCGAGTGTGGAGTGGCGTTGCGAGGCAATAGGCCATCAATCCGACCCGTGCATGCATCGATTGATGCCGAATCGATGGCTGCCAGCCCGAGTGGCCTTTCTTCCGTCTTTTGGGACGTCGAGTTGGTTCGGTGTCGAGCGGGCGGCGCCGTCGATGTCGCTCTCTCCCAACACAAAAATAGTGTCCCCGCGGCGAGAGCATTTGCTGCGACCGTCATCTTCAGAGTGTATTGCGTCGCCCATCATGGGACCATCGCAATCTGCAACAATGCTTTATTCACTTTTTTTTATTATTACTGACCACAGGAAGGCGTCTTTCATCGCCGAAATCGCAAGGATGGCATATTGCTGGCGATGCATTCGGAGATATTTTCTATATCTATGGTGAGGGATGTTCACGCACCCATCCCCGTATATGCGTTCCTTTTCTATATTTTTTTTTAATATTTATTTGAAAGTAGGGCTACGATGTGCTGCTTGAGGGGATTTGATAGCTGCAATTACTATGAGGAGTATCCATTGATGCGTAGATTTTTATTAAGCTATGTTTGTAAGCGATGATGTCTATATCGGATTGTGACGAGCACTGATACGGAGTGTACAAATTGTGGACTCATAAAATTGGATCGGCACATGTTTAGGAAATGAAAGTGCATTGAACTCAGAGATCGAATAATAGGAGGTGCACAGTTTTTGACTGGATGAATTGGGTTGTTTATATCGTTGGTTGCTGTCGTTGCGAGCAATATTGCCCACCGAATGGTGTGTTGAGATAACCTTCTTGAAGTCACCGGATTAGATTTTACCCCCGTATGTGGGTAAATTCTGAAAATATGAGGAAATAGCGCATGTGGTAAACACTGCTTGAACAGAAGGGTGGAGTATTTGAAAGCAAGCGATGCGATTTCTGCTTAATGCTGTTATTTAACAAAATTTTATGGGATGCTTTAAGTAAGATGCTGCTTCTTGTACGTGACCTCTGCTTGACCTATCTGAACTCTGCTTGACCTGGTGGTTATAAGCTTTGTTAGCTTGCTGTTGCTTATAACGTTTAGGAGTTCCGATATTCTCTATGCTACAAATTAATTACCTTGTCAGTACTGCTGTATCTTCTCCGTATTCTGTGAACGCTTCGCGGCCTTACTGAAATGGGCATTTTTGATGATGAATCAAAGATCAAAGGGACAAGACCGATCAGAATTTGCGCAACATCAAAGAGCCAAGCTAATAAGGTGTCACCCGACCCGCTGTTAGTGTCTCATCGGTCGTTAGTGACAGCCTTGCTTATTATCAGAGATGAGCGATGTGGTATTCTTTGTTCTTTGTGAATGGAACTATTTCCTGAAAACGTTGACATCACTATATTGTCGGGATGGATGTACTTTTTATGAATGAGCGCACGCAATGAGCATTCAAGAGTTTAAACGGAGTCGACTCCGTTATCCTTTATCATCTTGTTCTATTATTATCTTATCATCGATCAGTGAGTAATCGTGTATTTTGCTTTCTGTAGTTTATCACTCCATTGTTTCCGCAGAATACATCACAGATTTATTATGAATTGCAGTCCGCATAGTACTTAATGTCCATCAACACCCTGCGCGTCTCACTGTAGAAGCTTTGCAGTGTTTGATGATCCGCGGATGTCAGGGGGAGGGGGGGGGGGGGGGGTGTGAAGGCGTATTTCAGGCGATCACTTCAGTATGTGTATAGCGAAAGAGAGCATGAATATCACTATTACGGGCGTAATTTGTAGGATGATTTTGGCGTGATCTGTTGGTTTATTATATGAGGGGGGGGGGGGGGTTCGCAAATTCTGTGAGAGCGTTTTAGTGCTTCGAGAAGAATGTTCAGTGACTGTTTCGATTCGACAACGTTCCGAAATCTCGGGCAGTGGCCTGAAGTGAGAGGGTGAAAAGACCAGAAGAGGTTGGAACATGTTGAGTGGATTGCTTTGGTTAGAAGCATAAATAAGTACATCAAGTGACTTCAGTTTGATTTGTGTTGTATAAGCGGATGAAGCTTGCTTGTATCTGTAAAGCTTAAAGCTTCTGCTGGATAGCAGCAGTGCCACTCGTCGTCGAAAGGGCGTTGATGTGTCACATAGCACTGCAACGCTGTGTTAGCGACGATGAGAGCGTTCGTTGTCTTCTGATTTCATGGACGCAGCCGCATTCGTTGCGTTGTCCTTATGAGTCATAGGTTTATTATCGATCAACGCGGCCATTAAATGCGAAAGCAACCGAACTTTGCACAGTATGCTTCTCTTCCACTTCCATTCACTCTTCACGTACCTTGACTTATATTCTCCTCATAGGTAATAAGATGGGGGGGGGGGGGGGGGGGNTGGGGGGCGAAACGGTGAGGGCAAAATACATGAAAATTGCTAAAATATCGCTATATTTTTGGTTATCGTGGAGCGAAACGAGCAACAAGTAAATGCTGTTTGTGGGTTTCATCAGTGGTGTCTGCGACCAATTTCTACATGACAAGGATGGATAGAGGGGACAAGAGGGCGTATACAGGAGGGGGAGCATCGTGTTCCTGCATCAGAAAGCAAGTTTGTCCTGCGCAAAAATTAAGAAGTCGAGCGAAAGGCTTTTGTAATGAACGAAGCTTGCTCAGCAGATGGGTCTCTCTTATTACAGATCTCTAACTTTGAGCTTGACCAAAGATGGACAGAGTTTTGCTCTATTCGAGGACGAAGGAACGAAGCTTTCCTTCCTCCTTTTGTCTTCTTTATTATTATCTGTCTTCAGTATTATCTCTTCAGTATTACCAAGATTTTCGGTCATTTCATTATGAGATTTATTGCCCAATCGAGCAGGAATTTGACGATTTCCCTCTTGCCTTGGAAAGAGGAAGGAGGGGGGGGGGTTGAGGGGAATTGAACAACGCTTCGTTCTTTATTAGCTGCTCTCTGGTGATTGTTATTCTTTGCTGTCGTGATAAACAATCAGCACTACAAGAACATATTCGTGTGCTATTTCACATCGCTTGACTGAAGCGTAATGGAATGCAAGCTTATCAGCTGGGATTGCTAAATTGCCTTTATAGGCTTATTTATAAGGGAAGCGGCAGCTTTTGCTGAGAATCATTTGCTGCACCTTTTTTGTTATTAGTAGTTGAAGTCGATAATATTTCGGGAATGAGCTAGCAGCAAGTATGAGGTAGATTCACATTGTGGAGTGATAAGCCCTGATCGGGCAATAGTGCTTATTGTTTATCAGTGATTTGCCTTTATGTTTACTGATATTAATTCGAAATAAACGAAGTACTGAGCGATTGAGGTTTATTTATTATGGAATGGGTAATAGTGGCGATGTGGAACGGAAAGGGTATTCGTAGGCATTGAGAAGAGTGAATAGGAAAATAGCTGGAAAGAAAGGCTGAAGATTTGAGATACATTTGCTTCATGTGAAGCTGCGATCGGTTCTATGTGATTTGAGACCGAGATGATTGGTTTTCACTTGTTTGCAGGTTTTTTTTTTTCGGTTATTTGCGATATTCGTGGGGGGTATGGTTGTTGTGAAGAGTTTGGTAGGCGTTCGTAATGAATGTGCACTGAAGTGAAAGAGGGTATGTGCCATAGCGCAGCTCGCACAAGCGATGGTTTTAATGAGGCACAGACTAAGATATATTGAGATAAATGGCTTTAAATGCCTAAGGCAGCTTGCACTATCGTATCTGAATTGTTAGCAGCGCTTTCGATGAGCATCTATATACCTTTCTTTTGCAGGTGTGTTGTTTTGTGCAATTTTGGAGAGAATTTTTAACTCGTAATTGTTCGTCTAGAGCCCAAGGGAAGGCCCACATCTTGTTGTTAATATGGCTTCACAGATAATTTGGTCTTATAGAGTGGTGTTACTAGTATGAATCGTCGTTGCTGTGGTCCGCCGCCTTCGTTGGTCAACTAAAGTATCTGAAACCATGACGAGTAATATTTATGAGCAGGTGGAAGGTGGGTTCTTTGAGAACGAAGCCTAGGATTTCAATGATTGAGTTTTAATGGCCTCATGAAGGCCGATAGGCATTGTCACGTGTAGCATTCGGCTAGCCAAGCAAGCAGCAAGACTGCACGAAATCCATTTGGCTATGTGCCATAAAGCAGCTAGGAAGTGAAGCTAGAAATGGCGGGAAATCGATGCGAATGTGCGGTGAGTGGAACGAACCGAACAAACGAACGTATGGTATCGCTTAAGGGCAGTCGCTACTCTCTGCGTCATGGCAGTGATGTTTTTTCATCGTTCTCCTCTCTTCTGCATCGCACAAAATTTGTAGCCAGCCGGCTGTCGTCTTCTTTAGTTGTCTATTGCAGTGAGCGATTGCCGTTCATTGAGATGGTCGTATATGTGGTCATCTGAATCTCTTCGAGGGTGTTTATTTATTTAGTTTTGTGGTGTTATATGGTTGGATGGGTCGATCGTCAGCTGTCATTTGGTGTGATATGAGGTCACCGGAAGTTGTTCTGCGCTGTTTGTGTTTATTTTGCGGCTGCGTCTTAGCAGTTTCTGGTTGCAACACAATCCAACACATGTAAATAACTAGCAGCCTTTATGTGATTCGCATCTAACGCGGGCTTATACGAAGGAGTCTCTGCAGGACGTTAAGGTCGGGGATGGAAGTAAAGGTTGTGAGTGTCGTCTTTGGTTGGGTCCTCTATCCCTCTTTGATTGCCCGATATTGTCAGGTATATCGTCGTCCACATCCCATTTAAGGTATCTGTAGCTGCACGTGTATTCTTTCAAAGTGATGGATGATGGGGTCGGCGTTGCTGTGTTTCCATACGTCGCTTTAGAAAAGCTGGGGATGATCATGCGAATGCCAGAATGGGCAATATAGCAGCGATACGTTGGAATGTCGCATATTTTGAAGTCTCATCGGGGACTGTCGATTGCTTTCTGTTAAGGAATGAACACCCGCTGAGGCGATGGATTTTGTTGTTTACTCGTATCAAAATTGGCTTTTAACTTTTGCATAGTTCGGTCAGAGCTGCCTCTGCCTCTATTTTTATTTTTATTTATTTTTTATTACCTAACATTTTTTCATTTATTTGGTTTATTTATTTATTCATTTATTTATTTATTTATTTATTTATTCTATTCTATTCTTTTATTGTCTTTTATTATTTGCAACAATATTCGTATTTCAGTTTATTTGAGGTATTAATTGTTCGCTTATTGTCACTGCGACTTCTCTCTTATCTTCCTTACCTTGAAGGGAAATGAATGCCTGAACACATTTGTTTAGTTGAATTTGTTGGTATATAGTCGCTGAGCAGTACATTTTATGACAGATAGAAAGGAGTCTTTTAGTTATCACTTGACCACTTGATTGATCGGACTATCGAGCGTCGATGACGCTGCCGGTCACAATGCACTTCCATTAGGGTACTGAGGCCCGTGGTTTTGCATTGTTGTAGCCAATAAGTGACGCCACCCCGCTGGCCAGGCGAGCAGGCCTCTTTTAGTTATAAACGAGGATATTACTCACATTTTGGTGTGTATTCATTGCTCTCTTCTCACATGCAATGCGGTATTTCATTGCATTGACCAAATAGTATGTGCGAATGTGATAGGTAATCTGCGCAAGGCCTTTATATTGGTCTATATTGATATAATTCAGTTGAAGGTTTGCTTGGATTGTCTTCATAAATGCTTATATTTTATTCTTAAATCCGTCACAGAATTGACTAGGTGATGTTTTCGTGACAGTGAGTTTTCTCAAGTGACAATTCGATCGATAGTTTCGTTTCTCAGGTAGCCGATGAGATTATATGGTGTTTGCTCAGGTGAGGTCATGGTCATAAGCAATTAATGTGATGTTTACAGATTGGTGATCCTTTTATAAAAATCATACCTGCCTATCGACACCGAGCTCAGTCGTCGTCGTGCTCTTCGACGACCAGCGGTGGTGGCCAACAGATATCACCCCGACTCAACAATACTCTAAACGGTATTCCGCCGAACACCGATCACTTCCTTAGTAGAGTTCGTTGGTTTTCTTTCTTCAAATTTCTTATTTTGTTTGACTTGCTTGCTTTAACAAAAAGCTTATGAAGAAATCCGTCGGTATAGTCGAATGTTTGTGATTTTATTGTTGTTGGCTGCATCTTGTTAGCATAGATCGTGAGAAACTTTGAAGCTGGTAGGTAAAGAGGCAGATTGTGATTGATGCTGGTAGGTAAAGAGGCAGCTTGTGATTGTTGATTCATGGTAACCATGAGTGGGGTGGAAGCCATAAGCTGCCTTGAGGGTGCAAGTAATGGCGTTTTTCCCGAATTTAGAACGCTCTTCCTTCTAGGGTTTTTACGGCAACGTTCGTGTTCATAGATCAAAAACACTAGGTAAGCACTAATTTTGCGCCATCTTATTCCTGAAGTTTTTCTGAGAGTGAGAGAAGGATGTTATATAGCCGTTGTAGTCGAGCTGATTCGCGATGGGAATGACAGCATTTCGTGGCTATTGCATTGAGCAAGGTAATACTAGAAGTAGATGAATGCAATTTGACGTCGATCGCGATGTGAGAGACGTTTACGAGGTTGTTTTGGATTCACATATTTGTATCGATTGTTCACTTGATTCGGAGTTCCGTTTGTGAAGAGAGCAGTAATTAATGTGCAGAGTACTTGATATTTCTCACGTTTTATGCAGCATTTCTCTCGTGAAGCAATGTGCTAGCAATTTAGTACCGAGAACGAGTTTTCTTTTGATGGCCACCATCGGCTGTCGCTTCAAGCATTTCCCCGCTTTCATTATTCTAACGACAGAAATATGACATAATAAAGTGCTGTCATTTATATAATTACGGAAGAAAATTCCTAGAAGGTAGGTAAAAGAGGAGAAGGATTTCAGGTCATTGGCATTGAATATGAAGCTTCCAGATTTTAGGATTATTTAGGTTTTCGAGCCTTTTAGGAAGACTAGGAGGTATTGACGGCAAGTGAGGATGACAAGTGAGGATCGAGAGTGTTGAGATATGCTCGTGTTAGAGGCGACAATTTTTTGCTTCATAAGTAAGCAATGAGCAGAGGCGATCAGATGATGTGTTTAAATATAGGTGAAAGTGTTTCATCCATATGTGACTGAAAGATCCACAGAATTCCCTTCTGCACAATGCATGTGCTGTAGTGCTGTAATTGACGCG
>JAARMF010005528.1:0-11581 GCA_022844705.1 Toxascaris leonina
TCTACAAAAGTCATGCCATAGGTTTCATTTCCACTGAAAGCGCTAGACGATATATGCCATCGAATCAAACAAAATTCTTCTGCAGTTAATATTGGGGCGTAGGAAGTGTGAAGTGTGGTAACGATTGTGTTGAACGAAGCTTTAGATGGTGCAACGTTTGACAATTTTATGCGCGCCCATTGATGAGATTTCCTTCGGACACCATCAAATTCGCCATTTGTTAAGGGTCACCTTCATCGTCATTGTATCGTCGATTCTGCACTCGTCGGCTATCATGACTGATGATGGCGAATATTTAGTTGGCGGCAAATATTTATTGCTATTGATGAAATTTTTGTATGCGTCGATTTGCATTTAAGTTAATTTAATTCAATTCAGATCAGTGGAATGAGTTCATTCCCACTGGCTGCTAGGATGACACAGATATCATATTAAGTTTCGATTTACTGAATCATTTCGATCTATATACTACTGTTTTTCAAATGTATTAAATGTCCTGTTGTTTGGATTGTAGTTTTGTGAACATTTTGCTCTTTTTGAAAATAAATGAGTGGATAAATAAATAAGTGTACAAATAAACAAATAAATAAACAAAGAAGTAAACAAGTAACTGAAGAAATAAATAAAGAAATAAACAAGTGAACAAAACAAATAAATAAGTAAATAATTGAACAAATAAATAAGTAAGTAATTAAAAAATCAATAAATAAAAGTGAATCGATAGCAGCACAAACGGCAATATTAATATCTTCATTGGCTTATCAGCTGTATTTAGAATTTTACTGTTCACTCAATTATAACAGTGAAAATGATAAGGCAAAAAAGTTTGAGGAAATAGCCTATTATCTTCATCGATGATCGCCTTTATTAAAATTAGCAAGATCTCAGCTTAAAATTCATTACTTCTCACCTCTTCTTATCACCTCTCAATAGCATTTTCCACATTATTACTCGGGAAATATTCCTAGCTGTGCTAGATCATCTATGACTGGTGGACTTAGTACTGCAAATGGTTAGTAAAATGGTCGAATTCATTGCAATCGTACTGTCAGTGCAGTTGTATTGATTCATATGTGGAATTGTTGCAAACACGCAATATGCAAGACAAGACTATCGCAGCAACAAATAGACCCGCATCAAATTGCTCTATTGTTGTGAATATTTGATGCGATAGATGCGGGGCTCTTAAAGTCTTTTATGCTCGTAAGGTTGTATAAGTTTTTACAACCTTTCCGTCGCTACCTGCTTTTGTTCTATATATTACCTGTCACCTTAGGATGAATTCTCGCCTGAGTTCGGCCTAGATATTACCTGTCGCTTTATGATACATTCTTACCTGAATCCATTCCAGATATTACTTGTCGCTTTATGATGCGTTCTTACCTGAGTTTCGTCCTAGATATTGCATGTCATTTTATGATTCGGCGTCTTATTTGTGAATCCTAAAATCGACAATAAATATAATAGTAGAGTGTCACTCATTTATTGCTGAAAGACGTTCTATATAGGTTTGAAATGAATAAATCGATGAATCAAACGAAGAAAGGTTGAGTGCGTTGGTCGAAGGAATGGACATATGCAGTACACCTCACCACAACATATTAAGAGGTTTTCTCTTCCTCGATTATTTAACAACAATATTTACGAAAATTCACGATAGCAAAGATACAAAAATGAGATTTTTAAAGAGAATTTGTACTATCATTATCTGGGCGGATACTCGATAAGAAGGTTTTGACAGGTAAGACTTGATGAGCGAATCGCGTAGATTTTCATCAATTAGTTTTTCCTCAGGTAATTACCAGGTAATCAAATCACATCGAGACCACACCTGATATTTTTCACACCTGCAAAACATTCATGTATCACCCTACCTGTTGTACACGTTTATGAATAAGGTTATCTTTATGACGTCATCTATTCGTATAGTATCCCCGATGTTTTTTTTTCCAGGTCTCCATATCGTCTATATCGTCCATATCAACTCGAAATTCCTGAATCGACATTTGCCACAAATCCAACACTTCTTTATCGTAATGCAAGTTTTGATATCCTCTCTGAGGTTAATAAACGTGCACGACGTCTAGAGCGTACGGTCTCATATCAAAAAGTCTTAGCTATTATTCAGGTATGTGAAAATTTTTAATTTTTATGAAAATTATAAAAATTATTTAATAAATTATTTCAAAAATTTTATTTTTTTCTAATTTTTATTATAAATTTAGGAGACATCTTAATTTTTTTTTCTTTTGAAAAGCTCGTCTTTTCCATTGTTATAATATCGAGAGCGATTTTTGCAAAATAATCGTGAAAAAAAAAATTATAATAGGCTCTGTAGTGAATGCACGAAAGATGGAACCGATTTTTTTTTGCCAGACATAGTGGGAGGTAGAGGTGGAGGGGAGGGAAGGGAAAAGGGGAGAGGCAGTGAAGGTTGGTAGTTTCATCATTTAATTCACTCATTCATTCGGTCGAATTGCTTTATTCAACCATAAAGAAACATAAGTGAACAGGTCGGCGAACAGATCGACGATGTTCAAAAATGAAAGCATTCAAGTATCACGAATATACGGGTGCTGATAAAAGACTGAACCGAAAGCCGACACATATTATTAGCTGATAACTCAGATGAAAGCCGACAACCTAGATGAAGAGCTTTGAATTCAGATTCTAAGAGGAGTATGGAGAAAAAAAATCGCAGAATAAATAAAAAAAATGGTAGTAAGAATATCGCATCATTATGAATGCTATACAATTATATGAATAAAATAGAAAATGTTTACAACGAATTTATTATCGAGTGTAAGTTGACGCTATGATTGAACAGAAAGATATTCATCGAATGTTTTGAATTGTTTTACTTACTTTTTCTTTTCGTCATTTACGACCTTTGACCTTCTCAACTTGATATTTGACGAACAAATTTGAATTATCTTTTTTTTTAAGGAAAGCAAGAAGAAGAAATCTAAATAAACTTACGAAGTGTTGGACACCTTTTTCATATTCAATAGAAATATTATCATTTTTATTTATGTTTATAAATATGTACTTATTTTTATTTATATTCATATATAAATGTCCACTAATATTATCAGCTATCTTTACTCATTAAAGAACCCGTTGCAAAACAACTATTAGAGCTTACGATCAGCATATCATCAAACTTATCATCAGCTGGATCCCCATAGCTATCAATCAGTGTGAACATTGATAAAGACGCTTATCATTTCAGATTCTTTTATCACTACTTCTACTCGTTCTTGAAACAACAAAAATTTTGCTCATTTGGGAATATACATTTTACTGGGATCAAAAATTTCAACTGGTAAGTGCGGTGATTTGCGCCATTTTCTTATTATTCCTTCATTAGCAGCAATCATTTGGTGGGCGTGAACCTGACTGGTAAGTGCGGCCATTTGCGCCATTTTCTTATTATCATTTCGTTGTTAATAATCTTTCGGCGAGTGCGATTTTCAGCCGGTAAGTGCGGTCATTTCCGCCATTTTCTTATTACCACTTCTGTATTAACAATCTTTTAATTCAAAGAACAAGAATGCATAAAAAATAAGGAATTGCTCAACGTAATAATTTGCAAGAAATTTCAATTTGACTGGTCACTTATTTACTTCCTAATAACAGNCACTTATTTTTATTTATATTTATAAATATATATTTATAAATATTCTTATTTATATTCATATATAAATGTCCACTAATATTATCAGCTATTTTTACTCATTAAAGAACCCATTGCAAAACAACTATTAGAGCTTACGATCAGCATATCATCAAACTTATCATCAGCTGGATGCCCATAGCTATCAATCAGTGTGAACATTGATAAAGACGCTTATCATTTCAGATTCTTTTATCACTACTTCTACTCGTTCTTGAAACAACAAAAATTTTGCTCATTTGGGAATATACATTTTACTGGGATCAAAAATTTCAACTGGTAAGTGCGGTGATTTGCGCCATTTTCTTATTATTCCTTCATTAGCAGCAATCATTTGGTGNGCGCCGTTTTCTTATCACCACTTCCGTATTAACAATCTTTTAATTCAAAGAATAAGAATGCATAAAAAATAAGGAATTGCTCAACGTAATAATTTGCAAGAAATTTCAATTTGACTGGTCACTTATTTACTTCCTAATAACAGCGATGAGATGCTTGATCTAGATCATCACTAAATATAGAGATTTTCTACGGAATAATGCGGAAGTAGTTATTTTTTCGAGCTCTTTCTTCCCGCAATTTTCCGCAATCCGCAATCGAATTTTCCGCAAACATCAAAACGCAATTCATTTTTTCCGCAGACTTTTCCGCATATACAACATTTTCATAAAACCCACTTGAATAATATTAATTCATCCTCCATACCCTTCTCCTCCGAACATCAACAGCGCTCTTAATACCCTCCTCATCCCCCTCCCCCCACGTTATTAGTTTACNNNCACCTTAATCTATTCCTTCTACTCAAACAGGTCGACCCAATGCCGTATAATCCGAGTATCTAGTCAGATTATAAGAAAATGAAGAGGAGGAATTGAAGTAGCGAGAAGGGGTCGAAAAATATTGAAATACTCTATAAAATTTCAAAAAAGTGTCTGAAATTTTTCCGCTATTTCTTAAAAAAAAAATGATCATCAAAATTGAATTCAACTAATCGAGCTTTTTGAGATGCAATGATCAATAAGTTGAGAATTGAGCAGAGTCGTTTTGTTGTTTTAGATTTGGGAGGTTGCTCAACCGATATTTTTTGTAACGGTTGGTTTCATATCGTTACTTTGTGTGCTAAGACCATCGAAAGGTTTATCACAACTTGCAATCGCATCGATTATTGCCGCTATTACACCATTATTTATGTTTCCAACACAATCACCATTTGTTTCGAGTAAGTTTTTTTTTTCATTATCTGCATATATCTAAGAATGTTCGTTTTTTTTTTGCATAACAATAAGTGATAGATGCTGGGTATTTTTTGGAGTTGGGGGTTGCAGAGTGTCATAAATGGACAAAATGACACAAATGGCCAAAATGGCGTAGGTGGTCAAAATGACACGAATGGTCAAAATTTTGTAGGTGATCAAAACTACAGAGTTTAGAACTTTAGATATTTCTCGGAATCCGATCAAAACTCCATAGTTGATGCAAGATTGATAACACATCGACGTCTATTTTTTCTGCCTCCGATATGTGCTCATTTCTGCTTTTGGTCGTTTTTATATTTAGCTGCAATAGCAGCAATTTTTGAAAAATTACAATGCTTACATGAAATCACACATTTTTTTTGCGCAGAAGTGATGGCTGAAAATGCGTACTAGGACAGACGCGATGATGTGGGTTGTTCGATATGGCTGCTAGCACAAATCCATGAACCGAATCCAGAGAATCCAGGGATGACACAAATCCATAGAAAAATTGGTTACAGTGAAGGGGATTGGATTCGGGGATGATGTGAGAGACTGTGGGAGTGTTATGTTGCGTTCGACCAAGGGAGTGCTCTTCTGACCTGTGAAAGCGAAGTCTGCGCTCGTTTGTCATTATGATGGCAAAACACACTTGCCCGAATGGAAGGTTGCTTCTACAAGACCCCCCGTGGAGGCTGAGGGATTTTTCGAGACATCAAGCCCCCCCCCCCCCCCATCCGAAATTTGCGGTGCCAGTGGAAGGAGGGAAGAAGCCATGAGGGGAGGGGGGAAGCGGGGGGAGGGGGGAGGGGAGAGAGAAGGATAGCGGTGTACTCGGCATAGTACTCTGTAGGTGCTCGAAGACACTTTCGCAACGGAGACTGGCATCGGAGAATGTTATATAGTAACAAAAATGCGTTGAAAATTCATTGTTTAAATAAATTTTCAAAAGAAAAATCTTCAGCTTCGAGATGCATTGGTTGAGTGTCGAAGAGAAAAATTTTTTTTGGAACTACGCCAATGGTCATTTGAGTGACCATTGGCATAAGCGAATGATCATTTAACTGACCATTGCCACTTTTCGAAAATTTATTTCATTAAAGTGCCAAATATTGTGTTGGAGATTATGGAGTCGTATGCATTATTAGCACGATATAACGCCAAAAGTGATGCGATGATGGGGCAATAAATCTTCTTCATCTCTCAATTAATCTTAATTAATAAGAAAAAAAAGCCTTTTATTCTATAAACGAAAATACCCTTTTGGTGAGAAAAATGTGAGAATAAAAGTGATCTATCTAGCTGAAAGTTGGTCGATTCCCTAGAGAGCCGTTTAAACAGCACAAATCCTACCTTCTTCCTTTCCACTCTCAATCTCTTTCTTTCTCCCTCTTTCCACCCACAAATCTATTGCTTACTCAAAAGCACATATTGAGTACATGCTGGAATGATCTTAAATAGAAGGTGCATTTTTTTTTGCGCCTTGCAATCACATATCGCTTACTAGCTTCTCTTTCTCTATTTCTTTTGAGCTAATCGAGTCGTTCTACCTCGTGCAGAAAACATTCAACAATTAAAACTCTTTCATGTGCCATTTTAAAGCCTTAAAAAACGATTGAATTTACTTCACCTACAAGGAGAAATAGTTTTCTCAGAAAATCGGAATTGCTTCATTAAACCGATAAAGCGCATCAAACATTTATTTGAGATTTCATTAAGATGCGGTTTTTTGCGGTTTTTTAACGGTTTTTCGTGGTTTTTCGCGGTTTTTTAACGGTTTTTCGTGGTTTTTTTGCGGTTTTTTAACGGTTCTTCGTCGTTTTTGGCGGTTTTTTATGCGCTGTATTGAAAATCTCAAAGTTTCAAATTTTTAATAATATTTGAATAATTGACTTCCAAAAATTTTCATAAATAAATTGTTAAAACGTATTAATAATAATTTTGCATCCATTCCCATTTTCTTGTATTTCTGCCCGTTCATCTTCAACGCAAAAATAGCTGAACTGAATTTCGCGAAATTTCATCTGCTTATTTTTATTTGATTTATTTTTTTTTTTTTTGGGAAACAACCAAAAATTGGATACGATTAAACATCTCTGTAGAGCACGCCATTTCCGCTTAAGAGGATAAGTTTTGGGGTCGTGCAAAGGTTAGGGCTTAGGCCCGTGTTTTGCCCATTAGATGCTGACAAGTCGATTCATTGTTGGTGTGTTCGAACTTGTTCCAGCGCCCTTGTCCCAACGAGAGTGCTAGACGGAGTAGCTCCGCGAGACGCAACCAAAGGCTCCGGTCGGAGCCTATTCACAAATAGCCACAAAGTGACCAGTATACAGTTCAACTTCACATGTATAATATAAACCACAAGACAGCCACTTATGTCAGCTATTCTTCACGTTGATTCCATCGCAATGAACAAAATTTAAATATTGAAGAACATTTGGAGACATTTTGCATCGATTGGAGTTTTACGACCGTTACGTCACAAGAATTTCAACTCTTTATTCGCAAAAGATTTATAAACATAAACGAATCAATAGCAATAAGAACGTAATCATATTCATATTCATATTGAAGAAATTTCTTGGCAATTTATGAAATCGGTTGATCAATTGATTAGAATCAGTTGTGTGGTCAATTTATGAAATCGGTTGGTCAAGTGAAATTCGAAGAGAGGTAATAGCATATGCTACCGCAAATTCTCTGAAACATATCTGCATATCCAGAGTTTAAAAAAACCATGACTTCCCAAAATCCATAAAATAGGTGTTTAAAAAAACCATTACCACATAAAATTCGTAAAATAATTTGCGTGAAGAGTTATAAATCTCCATGTTTCATCGTATCCCCTTAAGACTGTCAAAAAATCGATCCCCATATACCTCTCGCTGAATAATAAACAGGTGAAAAAACCGACATACTACGGAATGTGAATTTGTTTAGCAGAGAACTCCACCGATAGATTCTCGATAAAGGAGGGGTCTGCCGCATAAGGTAATGAAAAAAATATTAAAAGGAGATAATACAAAGAGTTCAAAGATGAGAAATTATCTGGACTTATGAGAGGATTGTTTATTTACTGCAGATTGGGTTTCATGTAGCTATTTCCTTAGGAAGGCAACCCGAACCATACATATAAATGCAAATTTTCACATAAACATCCTTTCCGATTCACAATACTTATGGCATTCCAGTCGCGTTTCCTCCCTTTTCCCTTCCTCCTCCTGTCTTCCCCACCTTTCCTCCCTTCCATTCCTCCTTTATTCCAATGTCCTACTAAAAAAAAGTCGATTAATGAGCAATAGATGATACAGCAGGTTGAAGCTGTACACGATGCTCTACGATTGCAATAGTCAAAAAGGGCTATTCATGATGGCGTATGAAAATAACTGCGTATTACAAGATGAATTTTCGGCAAATTGAAGAGCAAAATAAAGAAATATGAGTTTTAAGGATCTATTAGTCGTCGACTATCGATATGCAACAATTTCACAACTAACAAAAAGCTAACAAACTTTTAGCATTATCAAGCATCATTGTAAGATGCATCAACTAATCAGATATAGCATCAGAGCTTAATTGTTAATTAATAGATGCCGCAGCGGCCGTACAATTAGGCCGAATAATGGATCGTTCACTTACAAAAGATATGACATCGGCGATGATCGATATTGAACCAAGTAGTCGAACGTTAAGGATATTACAAGGACATGCGATTCTATCGTTCAATAATGCCTATATTAAACAGGTTTGTTTTCATCATTTCTTCCTAAATATTTTTATAACTCTCAAATTTAATTATCCTAATATTGAGGTTTGAAATTGCCAAAATATTATGATAAAGGAAAAACTTATGTTCCATCTATCACCCTTATCACCTGTCTTGGTTGATAAATCCTCATCAATTGCACAAGTATAGCATAAAACGCCGATAATTAGTGATAGATTTCTAACAGAGCTCTACAACTATTATTTAGTCTACCGTATATCTGCAAATAGAAGGCCTGGGCTTTTAAATTTCTCTTGAAAATTTCAACTTAAGATTATTCCATATTTGAGATGGGCATCAAAGATCAACCCGAATGTTTGATAAGTTCGCAAAATGCTTTCAAATACGCTTAATAAATGCCACCCCTCAGGGCTTAGCACTTGACATTATATTTGTTTATATCTCACGTATGAAGCGTACTCATTGAAACTTCAATAGTGGGCGTTTATCTATTGAGGAATATCTTCAATAAATTTGTTTATTATTACTGATGTTATTTATTTGTGTTGTTTGCAACGATTAAGTGGTGATGAGTCATTGAGTGATAATGAATCATCGACTGATAATGGATCATTGGGTGATAGTGGATCATATTTAAAATCAATGGATTATTATCACTTATTTAATCATTTATCTTTATCACATTTTTCTCTTCAAAATTCTTATTAAATACCGTCTCTTCTTCTATCTTATTCATTAAAAAAATTTCCTTATTGATAAGTTGGCATATGCCGAATTAATCAAGCGTTTTGCTATTAAACAGTTCAATCAGTACCGATATTTATTTGAAAGCTAAGAAGAGAAAATCATAGTCAAGGATCTACTAAACGTTAGTCAAGCATCTGTGGATCCTTTCAAAAGATATTGCCTTTTGAGACGGTCTACTGCCTATCTTAATATACTATCAACTGACTCTTTTCTGTAGAGTATCTCATAGCCAAGAGTATCGAACGATAGAGTGCAAAAAGTGAAGAATGTTTATCCCTAAAATAATGTGTTACATAATGAAAGGAATAACTAAACAATAATCGAAATTACAATGCAATATATAAGCATTCGTCTTAGAACGCACCATAGATAACGTTGCTCATTGCAGCACAAAACCTTTTATGGTCGATTAATTGGCAGCATAAAAGCATCAAATTTGATTTTATTGCATTAGTTTTTTTTTTTTTGCATGGCGTATTTAAATAGCCAATTGAGGGAATCTAAAGCATTTTTCGGTTCTCATTGGATTTTCTCATTATGCAGATTTGTGGACGAAAAACTATCGAGTCGGATTAGAGGATATGCGAGATTTTAAACTGAAACCAATAATAAATATTTTGCTGAGAATTTCCCCTTCTTTTGCCTCTCGTTTTTTTTACTGTCATAGGGCGCATAACTCAGTTGTGACTGAACCGGTTGTGTTCATTATTTGAACCGGCTGTATTAATTAATTGAATCAAATGTGTTAATTAATTGGACCGGTTGTGTTATTTAATTGAGCCGGCTGTACCGATTGACTGAAGGAACGGTGTTAATTAATTGGCCCGGTTGTGTATTGAACTGGCTGTTATGATCAATTGAACGGCAGTGTTGATTAACTGAAAGCAAAAGCTCGTTAAAGCCTATTCCCATATTATTTTTCACTATTCATTCCATACGTCTTTCACTATTCAAGAATGCTAA
Organism: Toxascaris leonina; assembly: GCA_022844705.1. NCBI lineage: Eukaryota > Metazoa > Nematoda > Chromadorea > Rhabditida > Ascarididae > Toxascaris > Toxascaris leonina. The sequence continues at coordinate 10,349 of JAARMF010005528.1, forward strand.
TGCTAAATTTCAATTTTGGAATGGAATAAATACGATTGTCTTTGATGATACAAATTTTCGCAAGTCGACGGGAAATTCTACAATATCGCTTTTACAATATAAATCGCTTTACCGTACTTTACCATATTTTGTATTGCCTTTTTTGGTCCTATGGTTTTTGTTTTACAGAATTTGATAATTTATGAGTGCCGTGGAACGATGAAAAATTTGAATGTAATTTTTTCAGAAATATGGTGAGTAAGCCCTAAGAAGTTTTTGGAAAAAATCTTTGAATAATTGCAGATATTTCGAAACGGTAATAACCGAAAAGAAAAACAAAATAAAAATTAAGTCATTTCAAAAAGAAATATATCATTTCAGCTCTAAATTAAGAAAAATTATTTTGAAAGTCTGAAATTCATAATATTTTCAAAAATAAGCGAGGAGATATTAGTAATCGTCGACGGAATTTTAGAAAAACTGTTCTTCTTATTTCATTCATAATTTTATTAAAAGTTGAATAAAAATTAGCTAATTTATATTGAAAATTTTTACGTTGATTTCTTTTCTTCTGTTGTGAAAATCTTTTTTTTTCATTGATGTGAATTTTAATTCATTGAGATAAGAGAAGAAATCTTCATCAACCGGAAATGTCAATATTTAGAAAGATATCACGATAGGCCAATGGGCTTCAATCGTTCGACAAACAAATTAAAAATGCTCTCATCGAAGAGGTTTCTTTTTTTTTCAGGGCGCATTTTTTTGCCGCTTCCATTTACAATAAAAAAATATAGGAATATGCGTTGAATGAGTGCAGACAAAAATCATTTCTATTATTTCTTTCGATGTTGTTATATAGGGAACGAAAAGAAGCACGAGTCACTTTCGATTAGCTAAAGAAAACTGCCGTGAAGAACAAGTGAAATATTCTAGTAATCTAGCTTTTGATTATATTTGGTTATTTATTTATGTATTTATTAATTTGCTCATTTATTTATTTATTTGTTCATTCGTTTATTTATTTATTTATTTATTTATTTATTCATGAGTTAATTTGTTTATTTATTTGTTCATTCATTTATTCATACATTTGCTTGTTTGTTTATTTAAATACGTATTGTTATTTATTCATTTATTCTTATTTATTTATTTATTTATTTGCTCATCTATTTATTCATTCAATTACACATTCATAAATTAATATTTTTGTACATTTGCATATTTACATACATGCATGGATATACAAAGAATAAT